>JAUTBZ010167262.1:0-10576 GCA_032361785.1 Lepetodrilus galriftensis | reverse complement strand
TCTCTCTCTCTTTCTCTCCCTCTCTTCTGTGTGTCTATACAAGTTGAACAGTGGAATGACCGGGGCGTTATTTATGTACTTAATGATTCCGCATGCCAAATGTTCCACCAACAGGAAAGAAAGCACACGTTGACGGCTGCTGAGTAAACCTACTGAAATGAATCAGATGATGTTATTAAGTCTCAAAATAAGCCATCTGCAATATTGTAATGGGCTGAATACCAAACTCGTTAAAAACCATATGAGTCAATATGCCGGCATGTAAAGCTGCCAATTTGATATAGGCAGTGAAGCGAGGTGGTAAGAGTTATATTTTATGACTCAGGTTTGCATCACTGAGTAACATAAAACCTCTATTACCGCTCCTCAGAGTTCTGTCAGCCGATAAAGTGTTTGAAATTCTAACTCCCCTCACCATGCGCAGCTCCAGTCATGTTCGGCGTCTGTGTTTAAAGTTATCATACCTCTCCGCGGCCCATTAAGTTCCTCCATTGACATCCGGTACTCGTTTTGAAATTGTTAAATAAATCGTCGTATCATTAAGACCACCTAGGCACTTTTCATACTCTATTTGGTCCTACGAGCATTTTTCACCTAATAATACTTTCCTGAAGTACGCGAAAGAGTGGTTTATTATGTACATTTTTCTATACTATAGTTTCTTGTTCACAATTAAATATGGAGTCATAGCGACAGTGATTTATTCCCGAAATGATTGCATTATAATCTCCTGCGGTCAAAAAGCACACTGCCTAATACTCGCCATTGTGGTATAGGAAATAAAGTAAAGGGTGTTAGAGGTTTAATGGAGGTCCCTCCTCCCGACGTTAATACGGCTGACAGACTATACAATAGGCGACTATCCTTAATGTGATGACGTTACCCAATCATAACCAAACTGCCGTGTAAGCCTATCCACTCTTATCCATTTCGCGGAGAAGCTTTATAGTCTCGCCGCAGGTAAGAAGGACATCCTTTGAAAGCCTTGATTGAACGTACACGATCACAGTGATGAAACTTATGCCATGAGAATCTAGCTGTTTAGCTACTCTCTACATATGAGCACATAAAGATCGCAGCCCGCTGCGACGCGGCGTGATGGTGACTGTGAGGCAAGGCCGATGCCTCGAGAGACAAGTAACACGAATACTGCGACATTGTTCCCATCCCCGGGGCTGCCGACGTCGACGATGAATACCCCCTGCTTGAGAAAATCGAATATCAAATATCGGGTACTTATGAAGCCTGCACATTTCCCGGGGTATCCGTCTTCGTGAAACTTTCATCACAGGCGTCAGAATATAAAAGGGGAACCCTTGAGAAAATGCCTGAAGTAATGGCTTGTGTAGACCTTGTTAACATACTGGTATATTGTCGGATAGCGAGACGGGGAAGCCGATAGAGATAAGAGGGAAGTCTGGAGGTAGAACCAGACTCTCACCTCTTTCAGATCCTAATTCCAACTCCTTGTCGTCCCCAGGCGGCAGCTCCACTGTTGTTAAACACACATAAAAGACTTATCTTTCATCGACCGATTATTTCCTACGTGTCTACCCTTCTTTAACTCTGAAGGCAGTCTGCGTTGAATGAAGGATGATTAGAGAGTGTTACTGAAGCCATTTGAGGTTAACCAGGCTTAACAGGGTTTCAACTTAGTTGGCATAACTTGTATCTAATCCTTTTCAGTGTGAGTAAAATATGTTTACTTTACGTAGGCAGAGTCGACGACTATAGTGCAGTTGGTAGTGGTCGTAGGTTTCGTATACGTGGCGGTATATTTAATCATGTTTTATGAAGCCGTTTATTTTTATATAATCCTACCATGTGGCACTTTTAATACAATATAATTGTGTGGTACACATCACCGATGGCCATCGCTGTTAACAATGTGTCAAATACAGTATGGCGTTGGTGGTCAGTCGGAGCAGATGACCTTTTATGATAAAGCAGTATCTAAAGGTATTAGTAGTATAAATACTTCATGACAAGATCATTTCTGATGCTAATGTATATTCCCAAATCACCAACACAACAATACATAAACACTAACCTTCTAAACATATTATAGGGCGAGCTCTCAGCAAGTATAAAAATTATGAAAACAACGTTCCAATATAATTCGACAATAATGATCCTAAACAATGTTTGACCACAAGCGCTTGTCACAAATATTGAATTCGTAATACAATATTCTATTGTTATGGATCCAATATTTGTGACAAGGGCCTGTGGTTTGACCATACATCAAGTGAACATATCCATTTAATAGCAGACTCCTACACAATGTTGACTACAGCCTATTGCGACACATACTTCAACTACGCTCATGACACTATCACTGTATTGTGTTGCTTGCAGTACTTGACACATTAGCTTCACTTTTCTTCATTTAGGTATGTCGATTTCCACCATGATAGCTCGACTATCTATATAGAACCAGAAAGTGTTCCACTTAGTAAACGAACAGAACACCGTCAATTCGATCAATATACATAACATATCGCAACCATCGATTTGAAAATAACGACGTTAAACTATTCAGGCAGAATTTCTGCCGATTAAAGAAAATCAGAAATGTCTCTAAACATGTAAAGAAAATTCAGTGTTATTGAAGTTTGTTCCTATTTTAATTATCCAAATTATTCTACATCGAACTAACTTTTAATGACACACACATACCCTACTTCAGAGATAGCTGTTACTAATTTGATAGCGTAACTTTGTGGAGTGTTATTGAAAAATATAGACATTTCGTTAAAACGTGTAATAATTTATTATAAAAAGTTACATTCAATCAGAAAATATGTTTAATTCTCAACACAGTTTAACCAATTAACTCTTAATATGGTTCCTATAAAATTCTGGGTAACAATTATAATAGCAGCTTAAAATTTCATTTTCATTTATTCTTTTAAGATATTTGTAAATGGCAATGTCAAATATTGCCAACCATTGTCATTTATTAGCATAACATGAACCTTTGTCGTATACAATTAATAATACTGTGTAGTCTATAAGACTAACAGATAAGCATTATTTGGTTATTTTGGTTGGTTTCAAAACAGAATAGTATTTGGTTGGTTTCAAAACAAAAATTTACCCAGCCATATAGGCCTATAGACCGGACCAAGCTATATATGTATAATGTACCACCAATAACTAAACTGGTCCGCACTCACGGCGCATTAACCACGTCTCTACCTGGCTGCTTCATCTCAAAGGAAACAACAGCACAACTTGTCGTGGACGTAACAGCGACCACAGAGTAGCGGATTGTCGCCTCGCACGTCGCCCACAGGCAGACAGGTGTCGGGAGACTTCATTGCTTTTGTAAATATCAGAATTAAACGCGTGTAAAGATGAGCTTAAATGTAGGGGTAAAGAAACAGTATCTGGTGACGATGGCTTTTATCAAGTCGCCAGTAACTGTCACTATAGTGTATTAATATTTGAGGCATATTAAGGGCAAAATAGGGGCCCATTAGTTATGGTTAGGGGATCCTGGATATATATATATATATATGGTCATGTGTATCGCAGATAATTACTATACATTAATAATAGCTGAGTCATGAATGGTCAAGGTATACCATAATGTAGTCCTTGTAAAATGCGTTTCGGGGCATTTATTTTTTCGATTTTATTTAAGGATTTCTTTTATTATTTTTTTAAAGAAGGATTTCCACGATAACGTGCCAACAAGGACTTGGTATTCCAGTACTTGACTAATATCAAACATAAAACCAAATATCTTCATCTTTGATTGCCTTTGACTTCTTCTGTACTTGATAGCCAACCAATAGAGCTGTGTTATACAATACACCGGTACACGTACACAATCATGTAAACGTATTTACTATCCCCTCATATCTTGCTTGTATTATGTTATCGGATAACTCTCATGGTAATGTTCTTAAAACTATTTGGTCTGTTCTAGAAGAAGTTCCAACTGTTGCATAAGTTAGTTCAGTGCGAGACTGAGAGTTTAAACGTGTCAATAATAATTACATTCATCATTCGACATGACTCGTTCGCAATCCAATTTGTCAACCGCTAATTATTTTTAAATCATATTTTTAAACAATAAGCCGTACCATTGTCAAGCCGCTTGTAAAGAACATAGATCAACACGTGGATTCTGCCCATTTCCCGGGATATACTCCTTGTCAAAGGTACTGTTATTATTCGGTGTGAGAAGTATGAACAAAGCGCGGAAGCTGTCAAAATGGTTAATACATTTCTGTCAATGAAATAAATGCACGGGGGAGCAGCGTATAATTTTCCAATCTCAATCTGGTAACTCTAACTGACCGGCTTGGAACACAGATCGGCAAACACTGCCACGTTCACTTGATACACCAATGATCTCGTCAACTTGTTGGGCATGAAAGACCGACATCAATTTTTTACTCTTGTTGAAACAGTTTGTTCTCACCGTATCAGCTGAGCACCATAGCCTGGTTCTAATCCTAAAAACGGCCGCTGCCAGTGAACAATTTATGGAAAGTGCCATTAAAGGCCAGGGTATATTTGTTCTTCAAAGAGAACACAAACGACAAGGATTATGAGGGAAATTTCCTTGCGAACCATCTGTGCTTGATCGGCACTTATAGGGTTAAATAAAGTATAGGTTGTTAATATTTCTGTGGCATTTAAAACTGTCAAATATTTCGATATGTGGTATAAAAACAAGTATATATATATATTGTAGTTTAATGTAATATACCAAGATACAATTTCAAAATATAATAGCCATAAATGTATACGTACGAATGTTATTATTATCGACGTTATTTAATTCAATGCATTGCAATTTCTAGAATATCGTGGATTAACCAGGTTACTAGTATTCATGTGAATTACAAATACAATACATTGACTAGCCAGTTTTTAAAATTACAGCCAAATAAATGTTTCTCTGAATCTGTTTGAAGTAGTGAATAGGAAGCACTTCATACGAATTATTTTGTGGACATATTTGTTAAGAAGATTACATGGAACATTTGAAATAACATACAAACTTTCCAGCGAGGTTCGATTGAAAATTGTTAGCAAATACTGAAATAATAAGAATATTTTGAAAACAAATTGGAAGACTTTTGGAAGAATGTTTCGCAAGTTGTTAAAATGTTCTTAGCTAACATATTCTCTTGACAAGAACTGTACTGTATATTATAAAACGAAATATATTTATCCATAATATGAAAATATGTCGCTATTTTTCGTATCTTTATTTTAACTTGTATACACACATGTAACAGCTATATGGAATTGATACACATACAAGTATGCGCACATCAGTTTGATATTGGTTGTTCAATAGATACTACAACTATTCGCAAGTTCTGAAATAATAAGAATTCTCTAAAACAAATGGTTCCTGCTATTATACTTTTGGTAATTCTATACATCATACAAATACAACATCGCATAAATGTGTTAGTTTTAAATTATATTATTCGATATGAAGTCTTAATTAATTAGATGCTTCGTTTGTAATAATACCTGCGTATAACTGTATAAGTAAACATTTAATTTTGCGCTTAAAATATAGCATTTGTATTTGTCTTTACCTCTCTTGATTATTTGTAACACTACCATTATATCGATGATACTGTTCTTGAGAAAAATAGTTTCTATTGAAATCATGAATTTGATATAAGAAAACGAGTGCAGACTGATCTATTGACTAGAGTAAGAAAGTAACGCTATGAGAACGCTATCGAACGTGGATTTGGAGCAAGATATTATTATTCTTTATTATTAAAATTATATATTTTTTATATTATATATATTATATTTATTCTTCTTCTTCTTATTATTATTATATATATTTTTAATTACTATTATTAATAATAATTATTATTAAGAAATGTGTGTAAGGACGTTAACCTTTGTTGTCCATGTCTTGCACTACAGCAATCATTGAGGTGCAATTCCTACCATCTTCAGATACCAGAGTATACCATGGGGCAAGCTTGTTCTGATGCAATGTGGTCACTTGGTATCCGTGGTTCAGTTGTGGTCAGCGATGCAGGGGTCATCCTGTTAAGTCAGTAGTTATAGAATCAGCTAAGTTGTTACCTGCGATTTATCTATTACCTGTAATGGTATGATGGCCGCTAACATGGGGTTGCCCACTGAGTCCAACAATGCGGTGTTTATGCGATTGTTTTCTATAGTAGCACCTTTATACAGCTCGCAACTGTTTTGAGAAATACTGTTAAAGCTAATTTAATATTAATCCGGTGCACCTGCACCATCTAGCAAATCGGTCGTTGTATTCAAGGAAATACGTTTTAATCAATGTAGATACTTCATAAGCATTCGTACAGATGTTGAAATATCGTATAGGAACCGGTTCGAAAATATAATTTTGTTATACTTATCCGGAATTTTCTTCATTGTATGTACGATCTTGACTGCAAATTAATACATATTCATTGTTTGTTTATTTTCGGTTTTAAAATATTATTTCTGTTCCATATTATTTGGTTGCTTTGCTTAGCAGCTATACTATACATAGTTATTCATCCTCGAAACCGTATTACCATTGTTCTTACTAACATCAAATAAGGTTAAGTAGACATAATGGCCTGGGTTTCGAGGATGAGATTCAACTAAGTAGTCGTCAATATGAGGTTGACACTGTCCAGGATTTTGTTTCATCGATGATTATAATTAATTGGAACCAATACAAATTGGAATTATAGAAAAGTGTAGCTAAATAAAATGTCTAGTATTTTCATTTTGTTTATAAAATATTAAATGTATTAATACAAATAAGAGAAGTGTTAATTATATATTTAAAATAATAAAAGGTATATTAAGATATAAATGTACTGTATTATTTTTCAGATTGCAGTTCATAGTTCGTCGATATGCTTATCAAAGTACTAGGCAATAGTATTTATGTATAATAAAACATTTCAGAAACATAATGAGCAATCATAACATAAATGAACCATGAACATGTTACGAGCTTATGCTAGATAGGAACATAAATATAATTAATATAATGTGAATATATAATATCAACAGTAAAAATTATCAATTTAGCATGCATCCATTTACGGAGAAGTCGACGCTTTCGTTATCAAACAGTAGTTAATTTAAGGTTAATGTGTGCTATTACATGACCTATTAATCAAAAGTTTCTCAACGTTTGCAATGTCGTCGTCATAAAATACGTTAGCTGTAAGCGTTCTTTCATATGAAATAGGACAAATAATAAGTTATTTCAAAAATCATTTAACATGATTTATATTTATTGTAATATTCCCACATTTGTATCACATGTAAAAATAGTCTCAAAGGCACGGTGCGTCACTGGAGTCCACAAGCTAGAACACTTGCAAGGACATATTATTGTAAAAATGTCTCAAAAATATATCGTACATACATACTGTCCTTCGTTGATTCTGTTGAGAAACAACTAATATCAAGCCATCATCATATTGCATAGTTAATTCACATAGTGTCTTGTGCAAATAATGATAGTATTCATCGCAAGCATTCTGAGTTCTGAGTGATTATGGAAGACAGCTTGCTGGGATAATATGGAAATAGAATAGTCTGATATCCTTGGCCATTATCATATCAACGTCATTGATCAATGTACATAAATATATACACATGTCCATATACACACATACACACACTTCAACACCGTGTTATTTCCGTAACGTGCCGTGTGTATGAAGATGGCTCGGATATTTGTTGACGTACGCTGCCAACGGAGACCGTGCCGATTCCATATGGCACTGACTGCACGCGCATGGGGCGGGCCAACGTCCATACATGAACGCGCGATCATGTGCGATCGCCGATGAAGGGAGCGTGTGGGGTGGTTCTTTAATTGTCACTGTCGGCACACGTTGAAAATCCGACGCCGACAAACCCGGAACGCCGTGGTGCAACGCTGCCAACGACGCTAACGACGGCAGGGAGGGGATCTGTAACGGTGCGCTCGCCGGGGCTGCGGTTACACGTGCGTGGTTGTGGCTTTGGTAGATGTCGCTGACAAGCTTCTTCATCTCGTCCAGCGACGTACTCAACATAAGGATGTAGTTCTTGGCCAGGAGAAGTGTGGCAATTTTGGACAGCTTCCTCACAGACGGACCATTAGCGTAGGGCATCACCTCACGAAGTCCGTCCAACGCCGAGTTCAAGTCATGCATACGTTTCCTTTCCCGACTGTTGATCTTCAGTCTAAGGTCTTGAAGTTCCCCTTCCGTGAGGCACTTGCTGGCGAGCTGTCCTTTCCTCTGAGCTTTCAGTAGGTACCTTTCCACGGAACCTTCGCTTCTACTGTCATCGCAGTCTGAATCACAATCAACAGAAATGTGTTCGTTGTCACTGTCTTCCCGACTGTACATATCGTTGACATTCATGGTGAACTGACGGCTGACTCCGCAGTGCATGGGTAGACGTGTGGGATGTTCGTCTGTTTAATCTGGTGGTGGTAGGAGATCAGCTCAGCTACCAGCCACTCGCTATCTATATAGGGATAGGACAAGACGAGGAGGCTGCAACATCGCCAGTGAAAGGAAGAGGCGGGGCTGTTCTTTGAGGCAAATCACGACCCCCTAGGGAGCTGCTCCAATCACACCGGCCCTTCTAACAGCTGGCTGTTCCAGAGTAGCCCCAAGTCACACGTACAATGTCTGTCCCACACTAACTAATGAGTTGCCGCCCACAACGAGGGCCGTTGTAGCAACGTCCTACTTCATAGAATTAGATTAGTAATTCGACACCCTTCTAATACACGCATACACAGAATATGTCAATTCGAAAAAATATTCATTTTTTTTAACGAAAAAATACGTTACTCTTTTCCTTTATTTTGTTTTCTATACTTTGATTTTCCACGGAAAAGGTGCTAGTTCTAGAAGCGTGAACTTTTATTGGCGAGGGTAACTGGTTGAATCGGAAACATGCATGTGTTTCAACACCCAGACACGCGCACTTCAAGCATGGGCTGGCATCACACGTGCTAGGAATATGGAAGTCATCGTGGACAGTGCTGTCAGCTTATGGCATCAACCATCAACTCCTCTGTTGCATGTCCGTAGTGGGGAGCCAAGCAATATTTAAATACTGAACGACGTTCATTTGCTGTTTGTTTATAATTACCAAGAAATGTGTTTTTTGAACTCTAATAATATCAGAGACATATTTTTTTGCTTCTTTTATAAACACGTTTACCGTTAAATGCTGTAAGTTATGTAAATGACTGCTGCATTTAATCTTAATGTCTTTATTTAGTAAAATCATCGAATTTAATACTTTAATGTTAAGTGTAAACATTCAAATTATTATATGCATTTCTTAACATTGCAAGTTTGTTATATTTTATTCTACGTGTATTTTTACGATAGATATTTTCTAAATAATTTATTGTTCTATCAATGAACATACTATGTTCATATCTGTGTAATATTATTTATATAAAGTTACGAGTGATTCACCTAGGTCTAGTTTTAAAAACTAAAGCAATCGGACAGCTCTGAATTCAAATAACGGTAAGAGAATAAATAACAAACTAAAGATGCATACCATATACTAGTAGTTGGAATCGTTCTGCTCTCAACTATAAGAATTCATTTTGAAATCCAAAATGTGAAGGAACATTGTGCGCGACATTTATTGGATTTATGTTCAGCATTAATAATTCCTATAATGCTGAACATAAATCTAATAAATGTCGCGCACAATGTCAGAATACTGAAAAGAAATGTATTTAAGCATACGTTTTAACATCGGTCATTAGTAAATTATATAATCTTAGTATATGCTCACCATTGCCAGTGTAATATTACAGTAAACAATTTCACCTAATGATTACTTTAACTAATAGATCATGTGTATAGATACTGGTTTTATAGTACCAGTAAATGCCCAGGCGTGAAAGAGTTGGATGAATATACGTACCTGTATACTTAAATTGTTATAATATGTCCTAACGCACTTCTGGCATAATGGGCAATGAATAAATTCAATATACCAATTATTGCCATTTTAGGCAGCATTGAACACACCAGCAATCAATAATTATTTTAACCAAATTAGTATCCACGAAAGTTCGCAAAATGATTTACAACACTTAATTTATTTACGGAAGAGAAATAATCTGAAGAATACAGTCGTTATATGCATCATTTAAAACTCCATCACGAGTCATGACAAGTAATGGCAAACTATTTAGAGATGACGACATTTTTTAGCAAGAGTATATACTTTTAAGCGCCGAATGACAATATTTAATATAATGCCACTATATTCGCATGAATATTGGCAGATAATGTTTCGCTTGATTATATAGCATTATTGGATCATTAAACTATATACCGTAATAGGCCTAGTACATATTTCTTCTGTAGAGCTAGATGCGACGAAAAACACGAACGTTGCGTTTTTGTTTTAGACCTGAATTATTAGCGATAATACACCCTGGCTCTAACATTAATGTGTGTGTGTGTGTGTGTGGTTGTTGGTTGTGTGTGTGTGTGTGTGTGTGTGTGTGTGTGTGTGTATGTGCATGTGTGTGTGTGTGTGTGTGTGTGTGTGTGTGTGT
>JAUTBZ010167251.1:0-10577 GCA_032361785.1 Lepetodrilus galriftensis | reverse complement strand
ATGGTTTAACGATGTCATTTATACCTGAATACAAAGTTGTCACCTTCATTATGCTAGCCTTGCAATATGTTGTTTGTTGGACATTTGTCACGTGGCTAATCAAGTTATTCCCATCTTTACTTGTACCTGTATTCTGATTGGCCAATGGGCATAACCACTACCTGGGAGATTGACATCTGCGTAAGGTTAATTGTTAATGCTCCAATAACATTTAATTAAACCTCCATTAACCAATGCAGCATTACATTAGCAATAAAAGTCAATGCCGTAATAACAGCTAATGACAGCTAATGACGCTATTAGTTAAAATAAGTTTCAGACAACCCGGTCCAGGTTAGTAAAGATTTTTGTGCTACTTTGTGAAACTGACCCCCAGATACTGAGATAACAAGGTCTGGCATTATGAATATTCACAAGCTAATTGAATTAAGCCTGGGTAGAACTGTTCAAGTATTAACCAACAGCTGGCGTGGACAAGTGATGCACAAACTTACTCATCTGATTCTAACTTCCTCTTTCTGAAATAAATGACAGTAGGTTGACAAGCTATCAGATCTGTGTGCAGTGTCCACAGTATTGTAATGAGAACTATATATTACATACAATACCATATTTAAAAAAAAAAGAGAAGATATACATTTCAAAGTAAGAATATTGCTAGATAATATAGACCTTTAGTTTTCCAAAGTGTGATGTCAAATCGAAGAATTTCTTCATATTACCTCATAATTTCATTTGAGAATTCGCTTCTTAAAGTTCTTACACTTCAACATGCAAGCTTTTCAAACATTATATTGCCAACAAAATTATGTGACATTATATGTGCATGAATTCTCACTTCTAAAGATAAGCATGGGAAAACTATAGGTCGTTATTGCTAGATATTGTTTGGTTTCTACATATATTTTACTTCAAAACCTCCAATATAAATAATACTGCAAGACAGGAGGAAGTGTCACTTTAATACAATTAACCTTCTCTCTGCTGGAGACAACCAAAGATGCCCTACGGAGTGACAGCAATTCCAGCATGGGGAAGAATAACAATATCAGAACATGCTCAACCATCACCATGAATTAGACCATGGTTGACTGTTGCCATGGTTACTGGATACAGAAACATATTGATCATTACCATGGTTACTGGAAATAGCAAATGGTTGATTATTGCACATGGTTACTGGCTACAGCAAATGGTTGACCATTGCCATGGTTACTGGCTATATCAAATGGTTGATCATTGCCATGGTTACTGGCTACAGATGTTTGCCCTGGTTACAGAACATGGTTACTGGGAGAAAGGTACATACCTGCTGGATCCAGAACAGCACATGCACATGGCCAGACAGAACGCCAGTAGAAGGCCGATGGCGCTGGGCAGAACCACCGTCAACAGGAAGTTCAAGAACACGCTGTTGCATCGGCTGTCGCCACATTCGTTGGGAGGGTTAAAGTCTGATAAGGTCCGCAAGGCAAGAGTCTCAGCCCCATCCATTCTTTAAAAAAATGCATGAACTTTCAACATTAATGTTGTTTCTACTACAATAATTAAAAAATAATATTCGCTAGTATACCCCCTGATGACAGTATAACAATATATGCTAGTATACCACTACAACAGTATGATAATTAAATACTAGTATACCACTATGACAGCATAAGAATATATGTTAGTATACCACAATGACAGTTTGAGAATATATAATATATGCTAATATACCACCATGACGATTATGAGAATATATGCTAGTATACCACTATGAGAATATATGCTAGTATACCACTATGACAGTATGAGAATATATGCTATAGTATACCAATACATGAAAGTAATGACAATACACAGTGTAAACTATGTATGGTATATACAAACAAGATAATGTTTTGCCATGTTTAAATTGTGTATTTACATTACTCACTATGCTAAACACTATTTTACATGACTTTATCTTCTTTGAATTATACATCCGCAAATAAAACAGGATGATGTATCAATGTAATGTAGTGCCTGTAATTTAAATGTTGATGTGTTTGCTATCGAACATTTAGTGATGTTTATCTAATGCTGTGTATACCAGAACACCATATGATTATGACATATAGCCTGGACTTACATACGATACGTCACCAGTTGCTAATACTAGTATAGTACATAATACAAGAATACAATAGTTATGCTGTTCTGATAACTTGTACAAATATACCATGTACGTGTAGGCCTATGTACTAACTATATAATTACGGGTACATAATAATATGAGATCACAGTATGTAGCACGCATGTAGTGCAGAACGTTTGAACAACAAGCATCAAGCAATCATCGTAGCCTATCCTCAACAAGGGTATGCCATGATACCTCTAGATGTTTACCTTGTAGTAGCACCGCACTAGCTACAGTATTCTAACCCTCTGCCTCTCTGGGTCAGAATGTTCTCAACAGATGATAGCTAGCTTGCACCATCCCTGTCCACAACAAAGGCCTTCAAGAGTCCACGCAGGTTGTGTTCTTTATAATGGTGGATTTACAAGATTTAGGTTCCAACTTGGTCAAAAGCTGCAAACTTTCTGACTCGTGAACGTACCTTTCTCTCTAGAATGTGGAAGTTGAGCAAGTCGACGGAAGTGCCAGGCAGTCTATTTATAGCGTAGAGCGTTACAGATTTCCTCCTCAATGGACCCGAAAAGGGGGGCGGGGGGCGAGGCACAACAGTCGCATTCAGTATGCGTGCACCAACAGTACGGTTTAATATCGTTGGTGGAATATGCATAAGTCTCTATAATAACGTCTAAATAAATTAATTGTACCTTTCTAGAAGATCACATTTTAAAGAAAATCAACAACCGCACAACACGCCTGTAATCAGCTGGTAATTAAGTGTTACCTGTCGTCCATATAAATGTGGTATACCTATATTTTAATAGAACCCAATAATGTGTTCACATATAAATACATAAATTAAGACATCATTTGCCGATATTTGAAGCAAAACTGTGAAGTAAAAACCGTAATAGAACTAACTATAGGCTACATATATAAAATATGTGTATGCATTGCAATTTAGGGAAGGAAATGGTATTAGGATATAATATAAATGAAACTGTATACACTATCTAACAGTTCACCTAGATTGGTACCAATTTCATAAACAGTAGGCCTATATTAAATGCTATATATACTGTAGTAAAACGTCTTATAACAACCTGACTGGTATAGTAGGCCTACGAATCTAAAATCATAAAATAACAATTCGCCTCAGATGTAGTAGGCCTATATACTCAGTCCAGAATGTGCGCCACAGACTGTCAATGAAACATCACCTTAGTCGCCCGCGATCGTAAATTATAATATATACAAGCAGAATTTATTTGTGTTGGGCCTATTTGTTTTAATAGTAGGGCCTATATTATATATATACAAAGAATAGACACATGTACACAGAACAAGTGGGAAGGATCGAAAGCAAACACAGCTTTAATGCCAAGTTATATCCACGGAAGGTCGCTATACGCAACACATCCAAACATATGCTTGATGCCCAGATATGTCTTATACGGTTCCTGCCAAATTTCGCAATCGTTTAGCTTCAGTAACACTCAGTTTCTTTCCTTGCCACCCATCTCACTGCACTCTTGACCCTTGCGTTATCCCAGGGAATCATGGCATAGAAGATTGGCGTATCAACTGATGTGTCAGCTCATGTCATGTTTTAACTTTCAGAAGCTGTTTATTTACAAGTCATCGCATGTATTTGTTTGAATACTAATATATCTGATAGAAGCTTGATACAAGCTATTATTATCAAAACCCGCCCCTAATAGACTTACATTTCTGTAATAATATAACACGAAAGATGACAGAATATACTACCGTAATATGTACAATAATTATGCTAATTAAAGAAATAAATCGGGGTGAAAAAAAGTATATACTTAATACTTATGAGAAATCATGTTTCTTATAAACTCCTCTAATTCTATTATTCTACTAGACTATAAAATAGTCTTAGATACTAGTCTTAGAATATAATGTCATACTATCTTATTAAATCCTCTAATTTCATAGGTCTATTATGTTGAAAAGTGGAATAGCATGTATAAGCACATCCTCGAAAACACAGGCCATGACTACACTAACCTCCATACATTTGATGGAGGTTAGTGTAGTCATAATGGCCTGTGTTTTCGAGGATGGTATAAGCATGGCCACTGGAAGTTAAGTAATTGCCTATACATGGTGCTGTACAATATATCAACGAAGCCAATACGAGGCTTTAAACTCATCCTCTAGAATACAGGCACAGTCACTCCTGTAGCGTATGAAACATACTATGTCTCGAGGATCTATATCTACTTCCCCCATCGTACCGCATTCTCCAGCATATAAAATAGCAAGGCGTGTTGATTGTTCACATTCTCTTAGCGGTTTAATCACATCACACATGTTCATACATTTAGTGTACGTTCTTCTACACACATGATGCTGAATATAATCAAACTAAGTAAGTATTCATTGATTTATACTTTACCCGGTACTAAACCAATATGAAAACGGAAATGATTGTATTTATTAATAAACAGTAGGGCCTACTCATCCTGAAAATTGAAACTTCTTGGAGCGGTTTTCATCTAAGTTGCAATAACTTGTAACTTATCCATTTCATCTTGAATAAAATATGTTTAAACTAAAAAAAAAATTAAAATTCTCCTTTATTGCCACCAGTAAAAGTACTAGTCTGTGAAGGTATGCATGTGGCGCCCAACTCGGGTTCGAATCCCAGGGTGATCGGCATGATCCTCTGTTTCACATGTTTAGGCCTATTCCATACTCCGTATCTTCTCAGGGATGGTTTGAACACTGATAAGTGGCTGCACATCCAGCCACCAAGTAAACCACTCAACACCATCAAGAACCATGCCCTAAGTCGCCACACATACTGTGCTCTCGTTCAATTACCCACATGGCAATCTCACTAGGCTAATGAGACTAAAATACCATAGTTAAGTATAGCGGATTCTTTCTTCAACGTGTTTCGGAACCTTCCGGCAAAAGCATTTCTTTCTCAGCGAGATGGAACGAAGACCTACGAACCATGGCTTACCTTTGTACTTTGGACAAACGGAAACAACCGAAAGGAGTTCGGTTGTTTATTCCGAGGGCGTGACGTCACGAAAAAGGTTGTTGCCAAACATAAAGATAGCCTCGGTTTCACCTGTATCACGTGTATTTTCCTGTATAAAACAAATCTTAATGCGATGTATGAAGGAGACAGTATACAGGTGTCTGCGACTGAATGCCAATTGTAATTCCAACAGGTAAGTTGTTAATTAGTTACACCTGGTTGTCATGGTATCGTACAGGTAATAGTTATGCTTCTCTGTAGAATGTATACCTTGACAATAATGGTAAGCAATCCATATAGTGAACTATTAATTCTTCCTTTTCGTCTCTTGTCTGTCTTGTTTATGGTTCTTTGTATGTAAAACTACAAGTGCTAGAAACGTAACAACATCGATTCCTGTTCAAGTGTATTGAAGACACCAAGGTACGTTTCGAATTTCAATGTAGATATTGTGGTGTTTCATAATATAAACAGTGCACTTGCATCTTTATCCATTGAGATAGTAAATTATTTAGTTACAAATGTAAGAAATTTAACCGCAAGAAATTGATTTCAAAACCATCATGCCAATTTGGCAGAGGTCATGATCTGCTGTTCAGAAACATTTTCTATTTGAAAGAAAACAAATTAACAGGTCGTCGTATATATAGTGGTAATAACAGACTTATTACAAGAGCAGCTTGTTCTAATAAAGACAATAATTACAAAGACAAGTGTGAAATGAGAGTCCAGATCAATGGAATCAGAATTGTTAGCAACAATCAATGGAAGTTGACTCGTGAATTGAATTTAATAGACTACATTAGAAGGATTTACAAATGTTTCCTTTCAGTTATGTCTTTTATTGATGCAGTCATCAGCTCATCCGTCGTGATATTAGATTAGAATTAATACGATCTCCATCAAGGTGCCATTGCTGTCATATGCGCATTTACTTTCTTGCGTTAAATTTAATTGACCTAGGCCTATCTGTTCTGGGAGCCTGCTCCTAGGAAAACGTTTGTAAACACGCGCACGTGGCTGCCGTCCAAACTCTATTTTTGGCCCGCCATTTAAAGAACCTTGCCTAGCAACACCTCCTTAGCAACGTCTTGGCAGCAATTCCATTCTGGAATTCCAAAACGCAGTAGATATGATAGGCGAGCGCCTCACGTGACGGTAATGCTTTTTTTTTTATATATATACTTTCAGAGCAGGCAATGCCTGCTGCAGGAACGCTCGTGACGTCATCACACTACTACAGACAGGTGCTGGTGGAACGGCGGTCGACTGGAATGGCCGGAGCGTCCCCTCCTCCTCCGACTCCAGCCACCCCCGCGTCAGTGCCCGTGCCCCCTGAACCCTTGGCGCAGAAGGCGGTGCTGGAACAAATGTTCGACCATAAATTAGTGGAGGGGGATATCTGGTACGTGGTGGTGGCCGAGTGGTTGGAACACCTGAAGAGATACGTCGGGCTATCCAGCACACGGAAATACTACCCCAAACATGTTAGCTCACCCCCGGGGGCTATCGCTACTCGCCGGGACTACGCACATACTGTCGACGTAGTGCACGAAGATGCCTGGCGGATGCTGATACAGTGGTACGGTCTGGCGGAGGGACACAAACCCATGAAGCTAGTGGTGTATCATTACTCACGCGCGTCCGAGATAGAGCACAATCTCAACTCCTTCAAGGTTATGTTGACTAATTCTCCTTTAGAGGATTTCCATAATGTGAGGTTTACTAAGATGGAGAAGGTAGGACACGTGGAATGGAAGATCAGGGATTTGTACAACATACACCCTGAGAAGATGACTCGGCTGTGGGCCAAGCCTGACGCCGATAGTGAGTGGAGGACTATGTTTTATAGGGACAAGACAATCGGTCGCAGTCTCGACATCGACTCGGATTTCACGCGGCCCATCGTGGCCTTGGAAGTGTCAGACTCCGACGGGATCTGGAGTTCGAGCCCAGAGAACACCAATCCGTGCCAGGACAACCCGCTGGGACCCCTCATCGACCACGACATGTTCGAGGACGTCACCAGTAACTGGGAGATCGACATCCACGACCAGATCGACCATATCGGGAAGTCGTTCCTGGAGAAACTTCACGGCAGCTTCAACGTGTTCGTGGCCAGGGCCAAGGACTACGTTGATGAACGTGAGAGTCGACTGCGACACCGTGAGCGTGACGCCAACGCAAGGGAGAGAACCGTGGACTCGTTGGCGGTGCGTCTGGACGACAGGGAGCAACATCTGACCGCCGAGCTCATCAAGTGTGACGAGAAGGTCAAGGAGTACGAACTGCGCAGGACGGAACTGGAGCGTGACTTCCGGGAAAGAGTGGACACAGCGGAAACCAGTCTGAGACAGACACGTGACGAGATCAATAGGGAACATGAACAGCTGGCGGCCGATAGGACCAGGTTCGAATCCGAAATCAAGGTACATATATATGAAACTGGAAAATAATAAAGTTCATTTTTATTTTTAAAATATCATAATAGCAGTGTTTGTGTTTGACAAAATAGCTTCCATAGACTATAACATTTAACTGTTTAAACGGTTATAAATACTAGTCATAAATACTTCCGCATGTTAACGTATTGTTCTGATACCAGATGGTAGGCAGTTCAATTCATCTATAAAATGAAAAGCCTTGAATACCAATGAAATATCCTACATGGTCTTATGTCTTGTAAATTAAAATGTTGGCTTATTGCTAGGGATATGTGTTCAGTGTATTTTAATCTCATATTAAAATCATAATTAGGTATTCATAAGAAATATATTATTTGTATACAGTCTTATATCTAATAGGGCATCTCCGGTTGCCTTCAGCAGGGAGAGGGTTAAGAATGTACAGGAGCGGTACTCAAGAACTAAGCCTGTAGGCTTAACTCTAATCCAATTCTCCGGATCTTTTTTTCCCAACCTATATAAAACATACCACTACATGTATCATCTTTGTACATGGGTCTTACTATTGCTGCAGTGTGGTGTAAGCATATGTTTGTACCTAACGGCGGTGTATAGCCTATGCCAACGCCAACAAGAACACGTACTTTGTTTAGATAGGTATTGGGTTGCCAAGCTGCTGAGACATACCTCTGATGCTGATAAGGAATATATACTTCCGACTGCCATTCGTACTATTGACAGTCACGAGTAGACAACTTCAGTGCCAGGTCCAAAGAACCGTGGCACATTTGGGAATAGTGTTGCTAAGTAATGTGCCATGCTATAGAACTCTTTGAGGGTTGTATGTAACGGTAACTTGATATGCCATATGGTTCTCATCGTACCCGTATTCAAATAAAACCTTTCCGAGTATACTAATCATGGTACAATTGAATACATTAGAAAGGTCGATCTCCATGAATACGACGTTTTCCAGCTGGTATCTATATCCTTCGGTGATAACTTCTTTGGAAGTTTTGAGACTACTACAGTTAGTGTAACAATTATACGAACATCCTTTATGTATACACCATTGCGACAAAGAAGAAGAAAAAAAGCAGTGACATACATTTTTAGAAATCACAAATAATAAAGAATACAGATTAGGTATTTCTTTAATTAGGTATTGTAGCGGTATGGTAGAACTTTGGACTTTGTAGCCAAATATTCTAGGTTCAAATCCCGTCCCGGAGACTCCGCATTAATGTTACCTTTCTGACGCGATATTGATAGGATATTTTGCATGTAGAGGAGTAATGGTCTGTTAGTAAGGTGATGCTCGCAGGTTTATTGCGCTACGGATGTTGCGGGTTTCCTTATGACCTAAACTGGCAAGTCGTGATATTAGTGAAATAATCTTGACAGCGACTCTAAACCCCAATTCAAAAAGAAGAAATGATAATAACAATTTCCAATTGTGGAACGTACTTTGAGAAGTAGGCCATCATATTCTACCACTTGCACACACCCTACACATCGCTCGTAGAATGTCGTTACCTTCATTCCAGTGGTGAATAAACACAATGACTGGATCGGGATTCCTCTAGCCTTCCCTACTGACCATAAGACTTGTTATATGGGTATGGTGAGGGTCTGCCCGTACCTGTACCAAAAGTCACATACGGTCAGCAGGGAAGGCTAAGAGGAATCTTCAAGAGCTACCCGTGAGAGAATGCCATGGCACTTGGATCATAGCATATGTAATATACAACATTTATTAAACCGTGAAGTGATTTTCTTTTCTTCCAGAGAATGTCCGAGATGTACAAGATCCAGGACAGCCGGATCAAGTTGGACATCGGCGGCCATTTGTTCACCACCTCCATGATGACTCTCACCAAGGATCCCAACTCCATGCTGGCCGCCATGTTTAGTGGCAGACACGAACTCAAACGAGAACTCGACGGAAGCTTCTTCATCGACAGAGACGGGACGCATTTCAGATATATATTGAACTATTTGCGTGATGGGTGTATTAAAGAAGGTATCCTTCCGCAGAACGAAAATCTGTGGCGGGAACTACTTACAGAGGCGGAGTATTACCAGTTGGGTGGTTTGGTGGACTATCTTGCTTCTTTGCTCTATGGCAAGACTTTCACAAAAGACGGTGACACATTTGTTTGAAATAGACCATATATTATTATTACCAACAGTGCCAAACGTGTCCGATATATCACTACACCGTGAATTTGTAATATAAGCATTATACACTCACTGAGATATATTGTTATTTGCCTGATTAAGTTATCGCTTCAGTATACTTTCACATGTTGTCAGTTATTTATATGTCGGGAATAAGTACTTATAGGCGCACACCACTGTCTACTTAATGAATACCGGTACTATTCATATTTGTATGGAGTACCATAGTGAACACACTCAGCTACGTGATTGTGTACGCAAACATACGGTTACATAATTATTATTTTGATACTACAAGTAACTTTTTATTGTTAGGACATACAAATATAACCGTATGCATGAATCGTGTATATATACAGTACAGTACAGTATTAAACTATAACGCAACATTAGAGAAAACACGATATTATCATAGATGCATTTTCTGGATATCTGGAAATGCGTTTGCTGTTTCATGCAACATTAAACTGACATTATGCATTTTCAGAATTAACACAAGATCCACAGAGATGATTGCTGTATACATGAATACCATTATGATGATTATAATGATAATGTTTTCACTATGATTCAACGTTAATACAGCACTGACGCATCTGTTGCTGTCCTCGTGTGCTTCATGAACCAAATATAACCTTACCAGGGATGCGTTCAACCACCACAGGACTGAGTAAGCCGCTTAATAGTTAAACTGGTGTCCTGTCCCATGTACGGTTCATACGACTCTTGAGACAGTTTGTGGCCAGGGGGCTTATTCTCGAAACTTCTTAAGATCTTCTTAGCTTAAGAACGTGAATAGCTCATGTTATAGGTATCCTTAAGATAAAGTTAAGAACGTTCTTAGGCTAAGAAGATCGTAAGAACGTTTCGA
>JAUTBZ010167240.1:137-10577 GCA_032361785.1 Lepetodrilus galriftensis | reverse complement strand
TTCTTATTAAGTTACTGACAGGACACCCCAAGTGGAAGCGTCTTGGCAGGATTCTGGTGGGATTGTGTAAGGATCCTAACACATTCTTATTAAGTTACTGACAGGACACCCCAAGTGGAAGCGTCTTGGCAGGATTCTGGTGGGATTGTGTAAGGATCCTGAAGAAGGACACCTAACGTTTTTGGCAACGTTTCTAAATAATACACACATACGTTAATCCACCGAGTCAATATCTTCAGGTATACGGTTCTAAAGGATATGTGCGGTTGTCTCCTGGAGGTAGAAGGTTAAGCTATATATTCTGCTTGGTCTTCTTTATCTGTGGTGCATCTCGAGAACAAGCTAGACGTCCTCTGTCTGTTGTGTACATCCTTGTAGCAAATATTAACCATTAATCTATTAACACGGCTAGTACTATAAATACTGTATATAATATATAGCCTACTAACGAAGATGCCAACGAGACTTCCGTCACCAACAGGAAATGAATGTGGATAGAGGTCCATTATACTTATGTTTTTAATTAAGGTTCCCAGAATTAGGAAGCAAGATATTTGCCTCTGTTGTCTTTAACGTTGTGTTTGCCGTGTTCGATATTAAATACTTATGTATCTTGTATTAAAATGTGTGTATATGTTTTCCTTATTATTTCTGTTTTTGTCTGTATATGTATGAGTTGTGTTTTTGTGTTATTATCGTGTATTTGGGGGTTAGTTAGCAAGGTGATATAGCACTACACTGACCACGAGGACAACATGTTGTAATCGTTTTTGTTAATTGTGAGTAGAGCGGAGCCACACAGACCTTTGTCAAGTTACATCTGACCAGGAACCCGTTGCTCAGAACAGTTGTAGCTCCAATTTATTGTAAGTCAAATTGTACGGACCCAAAGTGTAAGTCCATTGAATGTAAGACTTGTAGCGCGTCCCTAACATATCATTTACAATCAATTGCAGCTACAATGTTTTCGAGTAATGGAACGCTGCTCTTACTTCTGGTAAGTGGTGAACATGTTGATACGTTACTACACGGGCTATTACGCTACTACAGGGCTACTACGCTACTACACGGGCTACTACGTTGACCATTGTTATTGATGTCCTCGCTAGTGTTCCGGTAAGTGGTGTACGCTTTCCAGTCGGCAGCGGCTGTGCTTAACAACACCATTCACAGTCTAAGGTAAGTAAACAACGTGAATTCTCTGCGGATTTAGGACTTCATCCTTGTGGGACTTCCGGTGAGCTGCCACTATGGCTGCTGGAGTTCTAATATACCCGTCAGTCTAATGGTGTATACCTCCCATCAATACATAGACATTACCGGTATATATGCATATTGCCAACCTATCTGTCAATTTGGAACACTGGAATCTAACTGCCGACACGTCACACCTCGCAATCTGAACACATATGATGCTTTTAATAACACTCATTCCTTCATTCATACTAGTTCGTGTTCACCATAGCATCGGTCATTGCTGCAAGACATCACTGGTCTACAACCCCTCATATCATTGTTTGTCTATTTGTTGATAGTTCAATGTCCTCCCATCATTGTAGTATTGGCATGACAGTTCCTGCTTACTCTGACTTTAGCTATCCATAGCTCGAGTAGCGGACTCTTTTTTTTTAACGAGTTTATTATCTATACTCAACAACATTAATTAAGTAGCAGCAGCTATGTTTGGGGGGGGGGAGGGGGGGGGGGATTGGATGGGATGGATTCGGAAATTTCGGAAATCGACTTAAGAACGCAGATGCAATTCATCTTCCAATGCATCTGCAAGTTCTCGAAGGGTGCCTAGCGCCTGTGCACTTTTGGAATGTTTGCTGTAATATAAGGCTATATTTGTATATAGTACTATAAGGCTACTGGCTCTTTATTTAATGTGCTGTGTATAATGTTAGTATCGTAGTATTCTTATTACTAGTATAATATTATATTGAATCTTCATATTATTTATAAATATCTATATCACCATGTCGTAGAATATTTCGTTTATTTAAAGTTTTAGAAGAAATAGTAGACTATTATTTCCTCATAAAAGTTCACGTTCACCAAACTGAGAAACAACATGTCTGTACATTGTCATTAATCATCATTTAAATGACATGATAATGTAATCAATTGAATAGGTTAAATCAGTTTCAGAAGCTATATAAATCCAGTCTGCTACCTCACACGAAATATATATATTTATAGCCGATGTAAAATATAATCATGTTTTCTTTCTGTATTTTCAGACGTTTGAGCTTACAACCCAGGTTACCTATCTGTGAAGATACCAAACAATAGACGAACAATATGCACGTGTGTGATAGAAAGATGCTACTATACATACTATACCATATAGCTAGAGCAATAGAACTTTCATGGAATGAATTGAAGTAGCTATAGTGAGTGATAGCGAACTATTATATATTATACATATTATACATTGCTAGTTACATCTTATAGTTTAATAATTAGCTTTTCTACTCTTGTATTATACATAATTTCCCTTTTATTTATATTAACTGTGTACATTGTATATCTGAAATGGTCATATGTGCTTGTGTCAATGTTGACTAGAGCGGTAGATATGTTCATGTTTATTACATATATATACGAAGGTATCTAAAGTAAATGATGACAATGAAAACCAAATAAATATGACAACAGCTGTGCAGCTTATATATTTATGGTGGCGTCATTTTCAATCTTCGTCCATTATCATGGTACATTATGCTAGTGACACTGGTGGGATACTGTAAGAGATAGACATACATGAATATATTGATTAATAAGTGGTTAATAAGTACGGTAATAATAATAATAATAATAAAATAACTAAATATTTTTTTTAAATAATGTTTAATTAATAGCAACAGTAATAGGATGGTAATGATGATGACGACGACGACGACGACGACGACGACGACGATGATGATAATATAATACTAATAATAACAATAATAATAATAATAATAATAATAATAATGAACAAATATAATAATAACAACTACTAAATTAATTAGTATATGTTTTAAAAGAACAATAACAATGCTGCTGCTGCGATGATGATAACGAGGCGACCATTGAAAATCTGTCCTCTGTGATGTTGCATGGCTAACATGAGTTGTCTTCTCCTTGCTCATCCGGATCAATCATTATACAATCATGTTACTATTAGTTGTACAGAGTGAGAAACCTAGTGAGAATGTGCAGCCCTGACTGTCTACTTTAATTAGCTTTCCATAGGGATTCGTGTGTTGATCTTTATTGTGGGAGATTGTTGCTTGTTTCAATATTGTTTTACTAGTGTTAGGAGGCATATCAATCAACGTTCCAATATAAATTGCAATACTACAGGGTGTTTCATTATACCTGTCACCATAATTATAAGATCAATTATTAGCAAGAACCAGGAATACATTAAAATTAAATACATTCGGTGATTCTACTGTAATTATAGTTTATTAGGTTAGTCACAAACAATACATTTCTTTGAGGGTATCTTCTAAATAACGTCACGTTTATAGCAAGTGCTCTAAATGACGTCATTTTTGCGCTGTTACTATGCCAAGGCGACGCTTGAAATTTCTGATCACAGTTGTACACATCTCGGTTGTAATTTTTCTCATTTCCCAACGAAGGGTACTTTCTTTGCAAAGTTCTGATGACAGTTACTGGTGAATGGCTTTCAAAATAAAGCCTTACAGGTTATATAACGAGTCGAACACGCGAGAACCGTTCGGGTGCTGTTCTTGCTCCCAAATCCCACACCACCTCGGTCGAGAACGACCCGAGAACAAACATGGCTGCCAGCGAAAAGAACATGTTGCCTCCCTCGTAAGTGTAGTTTCTCTGCCATTTCCAAATGATAACGAATAGAGTAGGAGCAAAATGACCTATCCTATCGTTAAACAATGTAAATTCTGAATAAATCTTTACAAAATATTTTGTTTTCTTAAACTTACATCCCCTGCATTTTTTGGCCGGAAGTGAATCCATAGTAACTGTACTTTTAACTACTGTCTTGTTCGAGACGTGAGAACTGTGTTCCCATGTTACGGAACAATGGTGAACAGGGAGTCGAATACGCTCGATGAATCACACATTTCCAGTACTTTTGGTCAGGTAAATCTTATTAAATCACCTTTCAGTTGATGTATGACACTAAAGCTTAAGTTATTGATTAAATATTAGCATTTATGCAGCCAATTGTAATGGGGACAGGTTTTGAAACACCCTGTATAAGTTAAACTGATATTCCGTGAATTAATAATAATAATAATAATAATAATAATAATATGAATATTAATATGAATAATAACAATAATAATATAAATAATAAAATTCACTTGTGGTGCAAGTTCAAAGCGCTACAGTATTATTACCCCAGTCAATGGAATCATTGTGTATCACCTTCTCAAATCCCTGGGAGTTGTACTGGTCATTTCAGACGCGAGAAGATTAAGCTGTCACAGCTTTATGATGTTCGTCCTGCAGGATGGATAATATGATATTGTAGTTAAATATATATTTTCGGGGACATTATTTTGTTTTAATACATTATTTATTCAAAGAAAATCCTTGTCACATCTAGAAATGCCTCGTGGTCTAGTTTGTAGTTTCCTTTACGTGATGTCATAGCGAAACAACCAATCAGAGGCAGGTATCATTGTTCAGTTCGACGACTGCTTCAAGGTCAAATAATCGATTCTTCCGGAAGGGTATTATTCTTAATCTTAGTTACTAGTAATTAGTTTTCCTACATGTACTTTCACGGCTCGGACCAGCATGAGATGTTATTATTACGGACACAATAGTTACGTAATACGTGCGCAATAAGTAGGCCTATGGTGCGTCGTTAATTACGACTATAACAAATATATGACTGCATTTTTTAATACAGTATTAGTATTTATAACAATTTTGACAATATAATATAGTGTATTTTCACTTGCATGTGTAGTATTGGGGTTTAAGTTGTGTCATCCATGTTCCATATATATATCGTTAGTACGGGGCATGTACCTGTCTAGTGCACACGTTACCAATGTGGAGGCCACCCTAGGACACGTGACATAAACCTGTGAAGCTCGACTGTATACGTAGTCTTATCACGTCTCTGCGGTATATTTGACCTTTTTAAAATCATTCAAAAAAATGACATCGTATTATACGTCAGAAAGGTTATTTTAAATGGGGTTTAAAGTCGTTTTCAATATTGTTTCACTTATATCACTATTTGTCACTTTTGGGCAGGAGGAAACCCACAACAGCCGTAGAGCTGAATGTCGCAGTAGATCTCCGAGCACCTGCTAGTACTGACAGACCAAGGATGATAACTGCATTGCCACTCATACGTAAATACTAGGTATTGTGCGTCAATGGATCTTCACACATGTCGACGTAGGTGTTTGTCTTCGCACATGTACTATGTATGATATCGTGTGAAGACTAATATGTGAACACTGATATAGTGTGCAATATACTGTATGTGGGAAGCTGTGTCTCGTCAACGTATTACGTTAAATATGATTAGCTCTCGTCGAAACTCCGATCATTATCCTTACTTAGCATCCGTCAAATGTTATGCAAGCATAGTGGCATGTGTTTCTAGGTTTATGAGTATCATGCTATATAGTATAGATTAATTATTCTGAATAATGATACTAAACTAAAACTATAACGCCGCACAACGTAAGGTCATTAACGCATCCAATCAGCGTCTCGATACGACAGCAGCTATATTAAGGTCCCCACGGGTAGTATCTACCGGAAGTCTGGATTAGTATCCCACGTGTCGCCCTCGATGTTCATGTGTCATGTCATGTCAGATAGTGCACTTCGAAGACATGGTATGTCAAAGCATTATACATAAGTTAGAAAAGCGATGACAATAAGTGTGCACACATTTAGGCATACATTTCCACTATGCGTATTATACACGGCAAGTACGAAACTACCGCTTTGCGTATTAGACATTTTGCGTAATTTCGACATGAATATCAGGTATGTTACAACAGAAATGTTCCATGTCACATTATAAAAAGCACAGACCTATCGTAGACCTAGGATAGCTTGGTCTAGAATACAGTAGACATCATACCACGCATTGTACACTACAGGCATTCCATATCACACATCTAGACGTTGCATGCATATCACACAGTATATGTTGAACATGACATATCACGCAAATATATGCATCATACATCCCTGTATAGTATCATTGAATTCCCTACATACCATACATGCAAACCATTTCGTACACTGTAGGCCTACATTGCAAGCATGATATATCATAGAGGGGAGATAATCTACGTTTCCATTACAAAACATAAGTGTTAAACAAAATGCAACTGTACATACATTTGCGAAAAGAAGTGAAAGAAATTCAAATTGTCATATTTAATATTTTTGTATTTGAACAGGAAAATTAAAAAATAATGATGACAAATTGTTACCATAAGGATTGTTGCCAATAATTTCAAATCAAATAGTATTTTCTCTGGACACTTTACTGCAAAGAAATATTGACTCTACCCTTAGATATTGACAACACCAGTACTAGGGTGCATGCTACAAGTGTACAGATGCCAGATGCTTAGATTACAATTACAATTACAATTGTTTATTGAAAATTATTCTGAGTACGCCTACATTTCATATATTGTTAGATTCGTTCTCAAACTGTAACCTAGATCTACAATTATTCCTTGCTAGTATTATTATTATTTGTTATTATTATTATTTTTAGTAGTAGTAGTAGTAGTAGTAGTAGTAATAGTAATAGTAGTAGTAGTAGTAGTGGTACAATATTCCTGTACATGTTACATTTCTTTTCTAAAAGTAACTTTGATCATTAAGTTTAACAAGAGCTTCTTGATATACTATTATCTTGACAAGTATATTTTGTATTTATTGACAATAATAATTAATACTAATATCTATGTTCAGTATTTTACTAAGGCGATGCTGCAAATTTCTCCATTGTCAATCGCAAGTGTGTATATACTAATTTAAAAAGGTTTACACTGATGCACCCAGTTTCCATTCTGTAGATTCCATAGCCATTAGTACTGTCATTCAACATTCATTGACACTCCCAGAATGATGTACATATTAGAAATCCCAGTTAGTGCATAGGTTCCAGAAATAATTGGAATTATGACGCCATGGAAAGGAGTGGGAGGAAAACCCGAAGTATGCAAGTAATATTCCATTGTGTGGGCGAATTATGTGTTAACTTTACTTTCATTTTACATTATTATCTCCCAAACGTATGTATAGATATATGGAGAATATAATATAGTCTGTTTTTCTTTCCTTGTACGTTGTTTATATGCCCATTCAGATTGTGATACAATACAGTGTATATGCACATACTAGTGTCATTACTTGTAGCAGTGGATACTGCATTGACTTTATGTTACCTTATCAGGAATAAAACACTGCAATAATAGTATATTTCTTATGAAATTATTATGTTGTACCAGGGCCTTCGAATACGGCACTGATGACGCCTGTAAGTGTTGGAGTAAGCCTGCGAGTATCGTCTGGTACTGATTCGATTCAAACACATTTTATTAACAGAAAATGAAATACATAAGAAAACATTAATAATGATATTCACCTTGTTTACAATTGTAATTTATACTGTACATATTTAATTTACAAATAAGTATGACAGGTACGTATCAATGATGGCAACTGTACTATGTGTACGGACATAGCAACCTGTAAAATGATCGTGTTGAAGCGTTCATGGCGTCCCCGAGGTGGGTTCGAACTTCGCAGCCACTAACAGCATTGACACAAGACCACAATGAATCTTGATGGTGACGTTCTATAATCCCTCGTAGGATCAGGAAGGATCCCTTAACTTGCAATAGAAGAAGCGTCCTTCCCAAGCATCCTCGAAACACAGACCGTTGTGCCTAATTTAACATCCGTCAAATTTAGGTGTCAACAATGTTAATCATTTGCAGTCAAACATAGCATAGACATATTTAATTTCTGCAATGGACAGATAATCCAGGATCTCGTAACTTGCAACTTAAGAAGCTTCTTCGAATTCCCACGCATCCTCGAAACACACACCATTGTGGATAATTTAACATTCGCCACATTTGACGGATGTTAAGTTGGGATACTATAGTATGTGTTTATATGATGCTTCTCATGAGGAGTTGCACATACAGTCACGGAATACAATCTATAGGTTATAAACCACTAAATTATTTGAATTTGCCGCAAATGTGATGCTTCCTATAGAAGATAGCATACCGCACAGATGGAATTTCTGGCCCTGGATTGGTTATACATGGTAATTCCACAGTATTTGACAAGTACAGTCCCCAGTCGATTAAAAACATTAAATGTGAACTACATGAGAACCTAATTTGTTATGTTTTGTGGTCTTTATGATAATTGAAGTTCACAGCAATATATTCATTCCGAACATACGGTGACATCTTGCCAGTTCCTGTGAAATGTAAACAAACCACTTGACGTGTGCTTTTTCTTCTATTTCTACACTGCTAGCTAACTGGACTTGGCAATGAAGCTTGTTTTGTGGTATCTGTTTGACTGAATCAGTAGTTATGTATAAATACGTTAACACAGTCGTCTATGGGATGTTAGTTGGTGGTTTTATTATAGCGCAGTATGGCAAGAGGAGCTTTGCCCGATGCTG
This sequence comes from Lepetodrilus galriftensis, assembly GCA_032361785.1. Lineage (NCBI taxonomy): Eukaryota > Metazoa > Mollusca > Gastropoda > Lepetellida > Lepetodrilidae > Lepetodrilus > Lepetodrilus galriftensis. The sequence continues at coordinate 1,891 of JAUTBZ010167240.1, read as the reverse complement.
AATAGAAAATACAGAATACAAATGTCCGGAGTGGAAAGGAGTAGCTATATAGGCTATGCCTGATCGATAAGTGCTGAATAAAGAAAATACCGGTATAGTTGTATTTCTTAAGAAACAGACACTGAGTGTTATTTAAAGTGCATACAGTCTGCTGTATACAACATATTGTTTTCGTATTTTAAAATGTCTAATTTTAAAATGTTTATTGTGGTAAAAGTTGAGATGGAAATATTTAATTTAATTTACTTACTTAAATAGTTAATATATTTAAAACTTAAAATACAACAACACAATGGAAATCTGTTGTGTTTTTAATAACATATAAATATACTATAATGTAGCTATTGCAATAATGGTACACAATGAACTTGCTCATCATGATCATGTATTATGCGAAATTCTTATACCATTTATTTTTGTTATAGCTATGTGCATTCTTCAAGTCTAGATATTGCACTTTGATAATCACGACTATTCACGAATGTTCTTGTTACTTCGTTAATTTATATCGTCGTCAACCCTTAGGGTCTGTATAATGAGATTCAAATTAGCATACTAACTCCATGCCGGATATAGTTGAATTAGTCAGTACAGTACTATTCTCAGTACTATTCTCAAGGGCAAGAGGACCGAACGCGAAATCGACAAGTACTCAAGAGAGAGCTGACAGTAGATGATCAACGGCTGACTCTAACAGCTCAAGAAATATACATTGATTGACAGGTTGGAAATTGATAGTATCGTTTCTCGAAGCTCTCTTATCCACTAAGGGACCATTACTTTCTCTTAGCACTCTCTTAGCGATCAGCGAGCGTTTCACAGAGCTCTCTTAGCGCTAAGGTCCCTTAAGTTTAAGGTAATTTTTAAGAGAGGGGGTAAGCTCTCTTAAATCGACGACCACTCTCTTAGCGAACGAAAGCACTTGATGTTAGTGCTGTATTAGGTGTATTATAGCAATTAAATATTACTATTTAATAGTTTCAACATGTATATATCTTCTTGCAAAGAACACTATATAGTATCAGGGGCGGATACAGACTTTCAGGTTAGGGGGGGCTCAAAGTGTATTTTAGAGGTGGCTCATAATTTCACCATAATACAACATACATGTTTATTGAACAAAATTGTCCAATTCTAGGGGGGGCTCAAGCCGGGTGAGCCCCCCCTTAAATCCGCCCCTGAGTATGTACTAGATCTCTGTTCGCTCTGAGTACATCAATGGGACCATACAATACCGTAAGGGTATCACGTCATTGATTCGCGTTAGGATCGAATTCCACAGTGCTGCTTGAGCAATATATCGGTAGCCAAAGGATTTGAGTTCTGATTAAGAATAGTATGCAGCTTTACGATTTTCTTACAATAGACACAACATGCATTTATCTATGTGTACGGATGCTAATGGTTAATATTGACATACTAGTCATATTGATAAAATACCTAATAGTTTAAGCGATCCTCATAATTCTGACAATGCATATATTGTTCTTAGGATTTTGGTATAAATATTAAATTTTCCTGGCAACACTCAGAACTCTGACATTGACTGTTTTCTCTTACTGGTAACACTCAGAACTCTGACATTGACTGTCTTATCTTCCTGGCAACACTCAAAACTTTGACATTGACTGTCTTCTCTTCCTGGCAACATTCAGTACTCCGACATTGACTGTCTTCTCTTCCTGGCAACACTCAAAACTTTGACATTGACTGTCTTCTCTTCCTGGCAACATTCAGTACTCCGACATTGACTG
>JAUTBZ010167229.1:0-10578 GCA_032361785.1 Lepetodrilus galriftensis | reverse complement strand
ATACTACTACTACTACTACTACTACCACTACCACTACTACTACTACTACTACCACCACTAAAAATAATAATAATAATAATAATAATAAATAATAATAATAATTATTATTATTATTATTATTATTTAATAATAATAATAATAATAATAAAAATAATAATAATTATAATTGATAATAATAACAATAATAATAACAATAACAATAACAAAAATCTAATACTACTGATTCTGATTCTGATCCTAAATTCTTAAAGCATACTACTACTGTATTTATATATACATATGATATTGATATGGATAATCAGGATATATTGCTTACTGAAGTTTATGTATAGTATGCATCCAGACAAGTCACGTGCACGTGCGAAGTATATACACGTCTCAATTTCATATAGTCGATAGATATAATACGTCTATTTATATACGGACCATAACATAACCACTACACTCGGCGGTGAAAGTAAATCATGTGTCAATTATACTGATTTGGTAATATTTGTATGTAAAATAATAAAAGCCACTTATAGACATTATCCACTTATTCCTCAGAAACATAGTCATGTTTAACCTGTATGGATAGATATACGTAATATTGAGTAGGAACTGGCACAGAATAGTCTACGACTCACTACAAATGTGCCAACCGGTGACCGTTTTCATCTCCAACGTCTGTGTAAGGGAAGCAACTCGTGTACAAGCTGTGAATTCATTTCTCTCCGACGATTCCAACTACTTAACACAATGCACAGCTCTAGTGCATGGTAACCTGTCTCATGCTAACACAACTATCCTGCTTTTAAGATTCCATCACGAACAATTATTAAAGGCAATGGAAATATCGATATCTGAGAAATAAGAGGAAGAAGAAGAAAAGAAGAATGAATGTTTATTTAGGTGTCATGTGATGAATAAAAATACAATGATAAAACACATTTTTAAAAACATCACCCGGCCATTTGAGGCCTATAGGACACCAATAAAGCATATACATGTACATAAACATAAGCTTCTCAGAGAATCCTTTCATAATACCTAGGCTTGATATACAAACAATTTACTTTCAACCACTGGTTGGTAACCGAAAGTTAGTGTTTCTATAAAACAATGCGTCAAACAAACTGCAAAATGCATGCAGGTATGTTAAAGCATAATCTGGTATAAATATATCATAATCTTAAAAGCAATCATAATGTAACCACCCCAATAAGAGCCAACCAATAAGAATAATGAGAAACTGCTAAGTAATATAATTAATAATTAAACCTTAAACAAATAAAGATAAGAAAGTACAAATAGGTTTCTAGTTTCCTAAGTTAAATCATTTTAAATTAAGTTCACTAGATATTTCCCCAGTTATACGTACGAAAATATTGTCAAAAGTATGAAGAGGCCTCGAGGTAACGAAACAGATTTTAGTACGACTTCGTGCTCAACTCAAAGTTTTGTTCTCAATTGTCAATATAACATTTGAGCTTGAATTAACATCTCAGGCCCATATATGTTTATATTAAAGCATACACGCACCAACATATGTAGGGAAACATACATGGCCGTAAATATATCGAAACATGTCATACACGGTACATATGCATAAAGATACCTAGCAATATTGATTGAAGGGAAAGTTTAAATATGTACATAAATATACGCCCTTGCTAATAATGATACTAGTAGTCACCCAATAAGTCACTTTCTAATACCACTCGAGTTTCAATAATATCCTGTGATGTAAGAGAGTTGGTTAAAAGGTAAATATATACCTGTATACATGTACTTAGATTGTTATATTTAACGCACCTCTGGCATAATGGATAATGTACATTTTTAAAATACCAATTCGTACCATTTCAAGCAGCATTGCAAACACGAGCAATCAAGCATCATTTAAGCCAAATTAGCATGGTGCGCAAAGTAATAAAAACACTTAATTAATATACGAAAGAGAAATAATCTGAAGAACATTCGAATGTATTTTTTCGGTAAGATATGACACGTAATAGCAACTAATTTAGGGGTGTGTTTATATATTTAAATATATAGTTAATATAGTTAATAATTATATACAGAAATATGTATTGATATACATTCAGAGAAATACATACAGAAGTATGGACGTATTATAATTATTATAAAAATATAGGGCAATACAGAAACAGACATAGGAATATATATTGAAGCATACATATGAAGAATAAACAGAAATAACCATTGAAATACACACATAAAGGTATGCATAAAATATACATTGAAATATTATTGAAAAATATAAACATCAATTTACGGGGAAAATATGTACAGTACACAGACATGTATGCAATTATTGTACAATGATTTTATGTCTATAATAATTTACAAAACGAATTTCTTCTTCTTCTGTATCCGGAAGTATGCATAATGCTAGTACACTGTACATGTATATTCATTAATATTCACAGAAACAATCATTGAAGTATGTATATAATTATTGAAGAACTATCCATTGAAATATAATTGAAGAATATGTACACAGAAATGTACAGGGAACCTATATTAGAGAAGTCTATCCTTTGCCGCCCTCAAACTGATGAAAAACGTCGTGTGTGGCGGGCTTGGTGGTATCCTCTTAAAGCTAAGACCAGACAAATTTTATTAACATGTTTTACGGATTGTTAAAAAATCCACTCCGCAAGGCAGAGTGCATGCAGTCTAAAATAAATCTTAGCGATGGATGTGAGTAGGAACTGTACATAGCTCCACTTTCAGAAGCTTAGAAGTGCTAAGTATATAATATAGTGAAAGTAGATGCACTATATCTATGCTCGAAGTTTAGTTATACGTGTACGTGTAGGGAGCATGCAGTTGAGGGGAGGGGGAGTAAGAAAGAGAGACAGACAGAGAGACAGAGAGACAGAGAGAGATAGAGAGAGACAGACAGATAGACAGAAACAGACAGAGATTGAGAGAGAGACAGACAGACAAACAGACAGACAGCCAGAGAGAGACAACAGAGAGAGAGAGAGAGAGAGAGAGAGAGAGAGAAAGTGGGGGTGGGGGATTCGGAAGAGAAAGAGGCGAGATACCTAGGGGTGGAGAGAGGGGGTAGCACGTGTATACATTAAATATCGGAATGCTTCTCTACAACAAATTGTGAGATTACATATTTAATTAAACTATCCATACTCAGAGAAGGTGAAAGTAAATATTATAAATATACATTGTATTGATCGGTACTATATTTATTTGGAAGGACCATCAAAAATATATATACAATGTTCTCCAGAAATCTAGACTTGCCTAACCGTCCAAGGCCTAGGGCAATTTTAATAGAAGTATTTGGGTGAAAACAAGGTGTGACACATACTTGAATTAAATAGCAGTTAAGTGGGCCAGCGATTCCTCACGAGGTAATCCCCTTTTCAAACGGACAATACGGTTATTTATTATAATCATATTTGTTCTCAGATCCGCTAAACAAGTAAGTAAAGTGACCTGGCCTACAAATAGCTAGTCATCTTCCCCTCAATTTACCGCTATCTATTTTGGCTGTGCGTGTTTTGTAGATACCGTATTATAAGGTGTACGGATACTGTTCTGTGGGGAACTTTGCATCGTTCGTTTTTAGGCTTAATGATGCCATGGTTGGTTGTATACCTGAGCGGCGCACCAGTGGAGGTATTGGGTGTGCCTTGGTTATAACTTTATACCCATCTCATGGATTGTTCGCATTAAAGTATGGGTGTCCGTTTACGTGTCCCAAGTTGGTTTACGAGAGCACGTGTTGTCCTTCAATGAGGATAAGTTTTTTTGGGGGTGAGGGTGAGTTGCAATTCTTAATGTCAGATTGAGAAACCTGATGACTATGATGTCCTGTATCCGTTTGCTTTACGACGTCTTGTATATCACACTTTTATGAGGTTAATAATACGATCCGAATTCGGATTTGTTTTACAAAATGGTTATATTATTCTCATGAAAGTAGAAATAAGATAGTTTATAAGACATAAATACTTAAATATATAACATCATGTGGATGGAATAACAAACATGAGTACGTAATATATATAGTCCATGTCCTATATTAAATTAATGAAGTAATATTATATTGTTTTTTTATTGATAAGAAACATTAATTCTTCAAAACGTCAAAAATTGCCATACACTTTATATATGTTTGTGTGCGTGCGTATGCGTATATGTGTACGATGGTATGTATATGTGCGTAGTCATGGTGACTATTCGAAAACTGGGCCATCACGTGATCAACACCGTAGCCGGCTGATTAACATGTCGGTTTGAGAAAATAGAAAGATGACCTGATAATGTGATTCATGTTAGTATTTAGTCCACTTGACATCCGCAACAATACGCTTCCGTCTCCGTATCCCCCGCGCTTGCCAGCCGCGCATCAAGGCTGATACGTCTGGCGTCTGCTTGCCGCTTCGTCCAAATGGGTCTATCAGATATACATACAGATCGCCACGTCGCTGTTTTGTTTGACAGTCGCAAGAAAACAATGGCCTCGTTTTCCGAGACCGTCGTAACTGACAAGTCCCTAGTATAATGCACGCTTCGCCTACCCGACAGAATTGCGACACCGCCAAAAACCCGCGAGTATTTGCGATTACTCGAGCAAGCCGCATTATTTACAATATCATACCGTATAATTACACGAATGACAAAGAGGAATATATCATCTGAAATCGACACTAGGCCCCCTGTAGACCTCCCTTCGACGCCGCTCTAGCATCCGTCGCCTATATGCGCCGTCATGCCTCTGTGATCACGTGCTTTTCGATACGTTATTATTGTTCTTCAGTATATTTGGACGTCTCCGTTTTCTGTTTCTTTTCTTTATTACAGCAACTTAATTCCGCTGACTGAATTTCCAATACAACATTAAAATATATTTTAACCATCTCCCCCTGCTTGATTGTTCCACTGTGCATGTGTTTTGGACATAATATATATGCAGTGAAGAGGTTACATCTTCGTTTCCTCTGTTCATTTTATTAGAACAGCCATTTAATTCCAACGACTAAATAACATAATAACGTGCGACTTGCGTATTATACATACATACGACGGACAATTCGCCCGATCAAACGTTGATAAACGAAGGTTCATGAAACACCCATAAAAACTGAATGGGGGTCTTGTTCCTACATCTCGTAACACTGGATGGGGGGTAGGGAAATACCGCCAGGGGTTGCGACCAGATCTAACCTTCCAGAGCCCGAGCCCCGGATGAGAACTCGCGAACCGGATTTTACGACCGAATCCGGTGATGCATCGTTACTATCGCTGCGCCGAGCGCGAGTCCCGTTCGTCCCCACTGATGGTGTGCGGTAGTTTCGGCAATAAAACAGCATGATTAAAATAATATTGTGATCATATTCGGAAATCTTCCCATCAATCACGGCGTAATCTCAGAAGTGCTTGCAAATGATATGGCTTTTGATTAATCCGGAAAATTGTCGGCCATAGGGGTCGCGGGCGAATCAGATCAGTGCAAGATTATGTTATAAGTAAATTAAGACAATATTGAAGTGGAATTTAATATTTTAACGATTATTTTGTACGCTTATTAATATTAACGATAATTTGTGTTCTTTGAAAGAGTAATTTAACGTATTGCTGCGAAAATGGATGGTTGAATTATAAATTACACTATCCACTAAGACAAGCGTGCTCTCGTGTATACTCTGATGTTTATGAAATCGCACTTTTAAGTTATATACATGGTCCATTGTATACTGAGATTGAGAACCAGATAGCAGATAGTATGTATATAATATTATGATAAGATAATGCTTTATTGTCCATAAGCGAATTCGTTTTCCCATCACAGAGGAAGTACTCACACATTAATAAAAGACATTTGACAATACAACAACGGGAGGCAGAGCGTTACATAGGAGACAATAAAATAAATATTGTATATATGTATATGTACATACATACAAGTGTATGAATTATTGTTTTACGGTTGTACGACATCTCTATCTCGCCAGTAAAATAATGTTACAGACTATTCCTTGTTACTATTGTTAGAGCTGATACAATACAAGTAATTATTGACGATAATGTATTTATGCTTTTGTTTTTTTAGTATTTAATAAACAAAATCGTATGTGTTATTTATAAATGTTATGACCGCTGAATGGTTTAGTCCTACCAATAACACCCGCCGATCCTTATGTTTTTCTACCACAATACGATAATACCTGCTTTAGAAAATGCATCATAGAGTTTTTAAATCTGATATCACAATAGTGGGATATATCGTCTACGATATTTGGACCCATTGTATTTTCAATCTGCGGGATAAATACCCGAATTCATAGCGTACACCGTTATAAGTGTGATAATATGGAAACACTTTCTTTTATGACATCTACAATATTTGATAAACAGGACTATCGTGTATCTTTCGGCATTATAATATACTACTGTAATCTGCTAGGTCTTCTCAGTGCAGTTTTCAGACATATACATATGTATTGTGTAGCTTGTGACATTTCAACGTTTAATCTTTTATGAAGGTGATCCTATCTCGAGCCGTATACATTATGAAAATGTGCATCCGTCACCGTATCCTCGCGCCACTGCCAAGCACGAACGGTATACATTGCACCCGGTGAAGTCTCGCGAATTCTTCTTGCATCATAAAACTGCTATACCTATAAACACACCTAAATGTCAACCCTTTTAATACGGATAAAATTCCTAATACAATCGCAGTGTCTAACTTCTCGACTCGGTGTCAGGACATTCACAGTGTCGTCTGGGAACAAACCCGCCTTGATCTACAACACATATATCTCCGGAGTTCTAAATAATTCCTCCCAAAATGACAACCATGCAGATATATGTTATTCAAGTACAATGGGAGCACCGAAGACCTTCGATGTACATTTCTTATGTCCCTGAGAAGAGGCCAGCGTTGAAATTAAAGCCTTGTTTTGCAGCATGTCCATAAATATACTGCAAAGAACTTCATAACTTGTACATGTTATGTCTTTGTGAAGCAGCCAGCGTTGGAATCAAATGTTTGCTTTGCAGCATGTTCACAAATACTAGTAAATGTATATATAGCAAAGACCTTCGTAAGTTGTACGTTTCTCATCTCTCTGAGAAGCAGCCAGCGTTGAAATTAAAGACATACATATACTGCAAAGACCATCATAACTTGTACATTGTTTGTGTCTTTGAGAAGCAGAGCGTTGAAATTAACGTCTTGCTTTGCAGCATGTCCATACATATATTGCAAAGACCTTCATATATTGTACATTTCTTATGTATCTTAGAAGCAGCCAACGTAGAAATAAGTTTTTTTTGCTTTGTATAAAGTTCACAAATAGATTTTCAGCATGTCCATATATTGCAAAGACCGTCATAATTTGTACATTGCTGATGTCTTTGAGAAGCAGCCGCCATTGAAATTAAATCTTCGCTTTGCAGTATGTCCACAAATATATTGCAAAGCCACGAAGACCTCTCGGAACTTGTAGATTTCTAATGTCTCTGAGAAAGCAACCAGCGTTGAAATTAAATCCCTTGCTGTTCATGATCAGCATGTCCACAAATATATTACAATCCTCAAGGATACTCCGCGACCAGATGATACGTTGCAACACAAGACGAGTTCTTATTAACATGCATCCCGCTACACGTGTGTGGGATGCACGTGTGCGTACGTTTCTACATATCAAAGAAGGAACTAGCGGCGCATCGATATACGAAGCACTTAGCACGTAAATACATCTCCTCGACTGTGCCCCGAGTGGAGCTGGGATCAAAGTGGCGTGGCTATTTAGGCATAACCCGAGGTATCTTGTATAGCAATCATGATGTGGTTGAAGCTATCATCAAACAGGTTTAGACATCCGAGTTGGGCTAATCCGAAGAGATACCGCATGTATGGGTTCTTGTTTGGCGTATCTTCTTGTGATGTCAAAGAGAAAGTGTTAGGAGGCCCACTGGAACGAACTATAACAAAGTCAAACGGAGAATTCAAGAAGGAAAATAGGTCGTGTAGCAAAATAATAGTGTTATTGTATTGTTGACTGCAATGCAAATTAACACACTCAAAGCCACCAAAAAGAATATAGTATAAAACCAACACCAAAAGACATAATAAGTAATTATTATATCCCGTGCTATTGCATCCTCGAAACACAGGCATTTATGACTGACTACATTAAACCTACGTCGGTGCATAGGTGTAGTTTTGTGTTTGTGTTGCGAGGATGATGCTTTTAATGTTGGTTTTCAGTGTGTTAATCTCCACTGCGAGTAACATGTTCAATAGAAATGTATCGTATCTAAATAAATTTAGTAATAATGGTAATTCTAAAAAAACTTTCCCCAGAGTTTTCGTAATCTAGCACTTATAATCGGCGGTTGCAAATTAACAAACTTACAATCAACACCAAACGAAAATAGAAATAAATAGAGGATCTAACATGAGTGGTCATTTAATACTGAATGTATTAAACGAGTTGGTTACAAACGAGTTTAATAAATCCACTATTAAATTAACACGAATTTTAGATTCTATTTATCACATATCTGTAGAAAAGACAGTAATATCCATTTTAAGTTGCAATCATTTGTATCTCCTACAGAGAACCAGCGTTTACCTATCCTATCATCTTTATCTGCGGCAGGGAACCAGTTGTGTTATTGCACTAGAGCAAATATTTATTATTTATTGAATGGGTGTTGTTGCACTCTCAAACTCTATGTTATCTAATAATATAAGTCATACGTATGTTATATTTATTTTCAGTATGGATGATAATAACAGGATACAGAAAACGGTGAATTAAATATCGTATGGGTTATGTCACGAATATAAAACTACCAGGAATTTGTTGGAGAAAACAGAGAACATCTCATAGAAAATGTCACGAATATTCGCATAATTTACCTAACGAATCCATTTTAATCGAATGATCCTCTTATCTAGATATCACGTGTCTTGTTCGTCATTCCTATCAATACATCTGGCTGCGGTTTAAGCAGCATCACTTAGCCTACACTCAACTTTCTGATTCGCCTATAGATATTATATCTATATTGACCGGGAGATAGGTTATTTCAGCGGTACTCGGATTTTGGTCGCCAACTCCATGGGTTATAATTAGGCGAAATTGACGCCATAATCTGCACGGTTAAAGATAATGACGTTCCAGCGTCACACGATCCGGCGGCGCTCACGGTAGCGCTGCCCGTGGTGTTATTAAAGCCAGTCCGACTCTTTCTCACAGTCGCTCCCTCGGCTTAGCTAACCCCCACACACAAACACATACCAGGAAAAAAACAACTAACTTTGATTTATGAGAGATTTTGTTTCGTTTTAGACAGCCGGGGTATGTTTTAAACGCGATGAGAACATAAAAAGGGTAAGCGAAAACGGAGCGAAACCTTTCGTGTCGTTATTATGTTTTGGGGTATTTTTTTTTCATTCTCAAGTTTTGAGTTACGATAAACACAAAAGAAAAGGGAAAATAGAGGTTTCTAAAAAGCTGTGTATGTCTTTGTGTATAAAATAAATACATATTATGTATGTGTAAAATGCATATATACATACAATTCAGGTTGCATCTTATATGCCTACATTTCTTTGAATTTCAGCCCAATGACGACTTTGAATTAAACACTACGAACATGAATTAAATATTGAAATAAAACTAATATTTATTTATATTTAATTGGGATAATGTTCGATTATGCGTAGGCCACATCAACCCATTTTGAAAACCAATAAGAAAACTAAAAAGTGCATCTACGTGTACACCTAGTCTCCCCTTTGCAGCGTCTGTATGCACGAATACACCACTTATTCGACACAATGTTGGTGGGCCGTCCCTATCACCACCCCTCACGGGCGATATCATGATAACTGACATTCCTAATGAAGGTATCGGTCTGTTTCTATTTCATGCAAGTTACACAGATATTATCATGCGTTCGCCGTCCCGGAGATAATAGCATATTGCTTTTAAGAAACCAGATTTGAAACCTTTTGGGAGATTATGGAACGAACGCAATCCAACGGTTGCCAGAACACAGTTTTACAATAAAAGAGCGCGACGTCATTATCTCGTCATAAAGAGATATCGCGTTACTCCGCGGGATCTTGTATCACCTGCGCGCTGGTAGGCGGAAATATAAACAATCATTATGCATGTAGATATGCGATGGGACATTAGAGGCTTTTGATTTACGAGCACTGTTTTGGAAATTGGAGTGGAGCCTCGCGTATAGTCCTAAACTGCAGCGCTGTGCTTGCCCCGCCGGTTTGCGAAATAGTTCCGAGAAGAGGGCCGACGTGAGACGTCAAAGGATCTCATAACTGATCTAGGACTAACGGGACCACACATGCTCTGGTTCGCGAAATGCTTCAATCATCGTACGATGATGCGGCTACACTTTACATCAAATATCAGAAGATAGGTAACCGCGGCGGGGAGTGGGCGGCAGACATTTTGAAAAGTTCCAATTTGCTTAAAGAAACTCGTATATACAGTGTGTGTGTGTGTGTGTGTGTGTGTGTGTGTGTGTGTGTGTGTGTGTGTGTGTGTGTGTGTGTGTGTG
>JAUTBZ010167218.1:0-10578 GCA_032361785.1 Lepetodrilus galriftensis | reverse complement strand
GGGATGCTACACCGGTAAGCGTCTGCTAACGTGTTGCGCCGTGTGCCACCGTTAAAAGTATGAATCCAGCTTTATGCAGGTACATGTAACGTAACAATTTTTTGTATCAACATTTGCACACACCGTAACAGTGATCAACTCACTTTTAAAGCAGACTGTCCGTGATTTGTGGTGTGCAAATGACAGGAAATGTCTACATTTTGATAAACCAGTCATGGTTTTAATCTTTAATTGTACACGTCCTAGATAACAGCAAAATAATGCTCCAGTGGCCGAGAGGTCACGTAGATCCTAGACCTAGATCTCAGGGTCGGATCTACAAATGTCAGCGAGTACCGTTCAGTGTTTATCGAGTATAACAAAAGTTAGTGTAGACTGTAACATTCTGTTTGCAACGATGCGCTGTGGTGTGTTGTTATGAACCGCACTGAACAAGAAGAAAAATGCATACATTTGACTGTGATTTGTCTAGAGTACAAACGGCTATCGTGGATTACATATATTATACTTGATAAACATTGCATGGGGATTTCCCAAACTACAGTGCCCGTCAATATGGCCGCCAAAGGTTGCACGTTATTTACACATGGGTTTTTAGACGTATTCTATAAAACATACTTACTTTCGAAGAATCTAAATTCAATTTCAAGATGTTCCCAAGCATACGTAGCAAAATCTTCTGTGATTAGAAATGTCAGAGGAAAGAAGACGAGTTCACAACAGTGGTTGCGGCGTCAGCTAAAGGACCCCTATGTAGAACGAGCCAGACTAGACGATTACCGGTGTCGCAGTGCCTATAAACTCATAGAAATAGACGACAGATATAAACTGTTGAGACCAGGGGATGTGGTCGTCGACTGTGGGGCGGCCCCTGGGTCGTGGACACAAGTGGCTGTAGACCGAGTTAAAGGTAAACATGGTGAAATAGATATTTTAAAATCCATCATATATTTTAGTCTTGACTAAAGATCAATTAGGAACTGGACAATATTTAGCATATAAAAATGCAGTTTTCAGAGGGTTATAGATTGTTTAAATAACAAATAAATAATTCATTACCTGATATTAGCAATAGGACATCTGGCCCAGAGATCGCAAAACTTCACAAAAGCCCACATCAAATTTTAGTTCATTGCTCATACTCGACTCAAATTTTGCATTGAAATCATATTCAAAAAAGTGTTGCGTAACTTCAGAGTCCAGCTGACTGTAAATTTGCTGTCTTCATCTCTTCCAGGTGACGGAAATGTAATTGGCATTGATCTTCAAGCAATGGCCCCAATCAATGGCGCATTTATCCTCGACAATTCAGACTTCACAACAAAAGAGTGCCAGGACAGAATCCTACACCACCTGAGCGGCCAATTGGCCAATATCGTCATGAGCGACATGGCACCAAAGGCGAGTGGCATCAAGGCGCTCGATCACGACAACATTGTGGAACTCTGCTTCGCTACGGTTAAGTTCAGCACAGTGGTGCTCAGACAGGGTGGCGCAGTGTTGTGCAAGTTGTGGCAGGGTGCTGAACAACCCAGACTTGAGCGCGTAATGAAGCAGTTGTTTTCGTCCGTGAAAGTAGTCAAACCCGACGCCAGTCGATCGGAGTCGGCCGAGATCTATCTCCTCGGGCGGGACTTCAACGGAAGGAGACCTCCCAGTGTTTATCGAGTGGATTGATTTAATAATAAAATTCAGCTGTATTCATAAAATGTATTTTTGTTGTGCTTGAATATATGCATGAATGAGATAAGATTTATTTTCAACCGAAAAGTGTTCAGAGAATCCATGGAAACTAACATTTTACAATGATTTTAGCTTTGATGACCTTGTGAGATTGTGTTCCCTTTTTTTCTGACATTTTGTATTACAAATAACCTGATAAACCTAGGACATTAGCTTTCAAATATGTGATTATGGTGTTTAATATCACAACTTGTCAGTTTAGGGCAGGAGGAATCCCACAACATCCGTAGCACTGAATGTTACAGTAAACCTGTGAGCACCGGCTGGTACTGACAAGACCAAGGATGATACCTGCATTGCCACTCTACAGACAGCGCATCTCTTTCAGAGGTATTGCCCATTCAAATTCAAAATAACTTGTTTCTTGCTTTGAATTACAGCAATTGTGAAAAAACAACAAACTGACACATAAATATCAGATATAAAATGTATTGTTCATGTTAACAACATTCGAAATAATAATGAAAACTAAAAAATAACAGGGTTTTTATCAAAGTCATTGAAGTAAAAATTGTGACAATCCAAATTGGTCAACAGTAAAATGGAAATAAAGTATCCAACACCAAAATAACTAGAGCCAGTATCATAGGCTGCAAATGTTTGCAATTACCAGGATAAAACATGATGACGCAAACAAATAATAAACATGACTGAAATTATTTTTAAAAAAAGTAACAAAATTAGCACAACCGCACATGAGATTTCATCGCAGAATGTTACATCACATAACAATGCACACAAGATTTCATCACATAATGTTACATCACATGTTGCATGCATAAAGAATTAAGTCACACATGGTGATCAATCCACAACCCATCTTTGCTAAATATTGGGGGGCACTGTTGCGTGAAACTCACACCCACAAATGGCGAGTAAATTGTTATTATTTAGCTTATGGCAAGGATTACAAATTCCTTCCAAACCACAACAAGACCATTACAGCTTACTTGCTACTAATTGGCCACACTTTAACAATCATGCAGCTTCCCCCCCGACGATCACGATCTGGTCATTGTCCTTTTAGGTCAAGGTTAAGCCATGATCATAGGCAGAAAATCGGACTAACATTTACACTAGTTTTACAGATAACTGCGGAATGGTCTTCTCTTAAAATAATAAGTTTTTCTCAAAATATAACCATATTCTGCTTGGACGAAAATGTCTGGGATTTTACGTTCATCAATGACAAAAGTATTATTCACATTTGATTATGGCAATATTTTCATACTCTTGTAAACTGATAAAGTACCGGTATGTATTTCACAGATTAATTACTCCCTTTCAACTGGAGGCAAGCTATAGGCAAAATCTGGCAAGTTTACAACGATATGTCAGTTAAAAATAGAATTCATTGCACACCGTTAGATAAACAAAATCTTAACAAAAGTTTACAACATGGAAAACAAAGCGTGTTCTGTGGTTCAGCTCCATTAATATTTTAAATATATCCTTTATGTGATATGTTATGTACCAACATGAAAATCCTCAACAAGGCCAAATTATTACCGTAAGTAACTGCTATTTATGTATTATGAATACGGTATGTGTCATCTTATTATTCAATCTATTGCTATCACAGAATTCTAAATGTTGAATACAAACTAAAAATAAATAACTTAAAAACAAATTTCAAGTTGAAATCCTATGCAGATGTACCGTACATTAAATGTTAAAAATTATTCTTTCTGTAATCTGTAAACAAAATACATGTAACTTTACATACAATGCAATACAATACATGTCGTACCAATTTACATGTATGAGTAATTTTATTGGGAGTACAGGTAGACACCAGAATACATAAACTTGTATTCTATGTTTATGCACGTACTATAACTGTAGACATGTTTTGCCTATATTATGTATACAATGCTTTTATGTTAACATACAAATACATGTACATACATTATTTATATGTAGATAAATGCAGTGAAGCCTAAATATATTTTGAAAGTCAAGCAACAAACAAACTTCGAAGGAGGGCAGATAACAACAACAACAAAATAACAAAACAAAAAAATAATGAACACATTATCATTTACAAAGCTGGCAAAATAGGATCGCTGGAAGTGTAACACTAACAACTGAACAATGGAATGTAATTTTCATGCATTTACATTTAACTTCAATATTCATGATTTCAGTACTTTTGTTAAACAGATTTCTACTTTAATAATAACCATCAATAAATATCAATGTTTGTGGAATGTACGAGTTGCAATTGAATGCATGTCAATAGGGCTATAATAATAATAATAATAATAATAATAATAATAATAATAATAATACATGTAATTATAATAATATAAATAATAATAAATAATAATAATAAATAACATTATTATTTATTATTATTATTATTATTGTTGGACAGCATTAACCCTCTCCCCACTGGATTAGGCACAGCTATTTATGGACATCTTGGGTTGCCTCCAGCATGCAGAGAGTTAATGAAGCGACGGAGAGGCAGGTCTAGTTGATGTTAACTTCCCCCTTGGGTACACACTGACTCGGACAGATGGGTTTGAGAACTGAAACTCCTTCGGATACTTTGATGAATCCTGAAACGATATTCCACATCTTGCTACTGGTGCTGATGGTGCTAATATCATGCATATTACATTTATTTTAAATATTGTGCATACGTGTACAATTTAACATACTGTATTACTGTAGTTCTTTTTTTGGGGTTTAATTAGATCTATATGTTTTTCTCAAATATATATGTTCACTACATCAGAGATATTCTTTCTTAAAGTTTCTAAGTTTTTAAGTCCATTATGTATTTTTTTTATTTTTTTTATTTTTTATATTGGGGTTTAAAGTGCCTTTCTAGTATCGCGTCAGAAAGGTAACTTTCACGAATATTGATGCCAGGCCCCCCGGGGTGGGATTTGAACCTGGAACCTTTGGCTCCGAAGTCCAACACTCTACCACTGTGCTACATCCCGCCCCTATGGATTGGTAACGACTATATTGGATTACACACTATTGTAGTTATGGATTGTTAACGACTATATTGGATTACACACTATTGTAATAGTCTTACCTGATCTATTGACTTGAGTTCTTCAAAAGCTGAGGACATTTGTTCCACAAAGGATGGAGGGCAACATATCTGGAAGTAATAATCTTTTGTATAAATTTCTACTTTCGACAAAATTTCACTGACCTAATTATGGAGCAAGGTAGATTCGCACAAAACCCCTAGACTGGTGGTTTGAACAAAGTAACATTGAAATTTCAACATATTTTATCAACATAAAATCAAAAGGTCTAGAAAACAATTGACAGTAAAATATTGACGTGTGAAAGGTAACACCTATTTATTGCAGCTTCACCTCCCACGATAAGCAGACCCAAGTTCTCGTCAGTCACTTACTTGCAGATCAGTGCCCACGGCCTGAATGAGCTTGACGTCGTTCGCAGACACCTCCTCATCCTCATCTGAGATCGGCACCAAGTGGACGGCCATGCAGCTTGCGTTACGGAATATGAAAAACCGCCCTTTTTTCAAACGCCCCCTAAAGTCGTAAATACATCAATGGATTATTTAATTCACGGCACAATCTGGAGTGTTCACTTATAGTGAGTAGAAATTAATACATAGAAATAACAACTGAAGACAAATAAATTTACAAATAAATATGTCACCACCAAAAGTCCTAGCACACCGGAGGTGAATTTTGTGGCGAGAAAACCAGCAAATTTAGATAGAATTGCTTGCTTGATATTATGCCTCTAACCGTAAACACTAAATGTAAAATCTAAATGTAAATACTAAACATAAACAAACACTAACTGTAAACACTAACTGTAAACACTAACTGTAAACACTAACTGTAAACAATAACACTAACTGTAAACACTAACTGTAAACACTAACTGTAAATACTAATTGTAAACACTAACTGTAAACACTAACTGTAAATACTAACTGTAAACACTAACTGTAAACAATAACTGTAGACACTAACTGTAAATACTAACTGTAGACACTAACTGTAAATACTAACTGTAAACACTAACCTGACAACAATTGGCAAGAGTTGAGCAGCCTCAGCATCGAAACAAAGTTGGACGGCATCAATGGTTTCAATAACAAGAGCGTCTTCATCATTGTTGTCTTCAGAATCTTTGCCCTTTAGCACGATCTCTTTACAGTTGTTATCGGTCGTCTCCTTCTCCTGTTTGATCATCTTCTGTGGAATCTCTTCATCTGAGCCGCTGACTGCACTGTTGTAGAAGAACTCTTGGTAAAGCATCGCCATTGGATAATTGGAGAATACCCCCACGAGATACGATTGATAATGGAAAATATGTCCCGAGTCATAATTACTGTAACCATGGATTAGGCACAGACACTGCTCCATAGGGCATAACCGGTTGCCTCCAGCATGGAGAGGGTTAATGCTCACAGTTTCGAGGACTTTAGCGAGGAACTTTGAACATTACATTCACGAGGGATATATTTTCCATAATCACTCGTATCTCGTGGGTTATTGTAATTATTCCACATATCAAATTTTATTGGAATACACCATGGAAAACTGCATCAAAACGTCTTGAAATGGAGAGACGGCCCATTCAGCTGTTGAGAATTCGTCCGCGTGTGATGTCAAAGTAATTACGTCAAAGGCGCCTTGTTACACATAAATAAACATACAGGGCTGGTTGTTCGAAGCCTGGTTATGTTAACATGCCATTAAGCTTGTATTATACCCTAGGCTATGGAGGCAGCTACTTTAACGACCCGTTAAGGCTGAACCGGGCTTTGAACAACCGGCTCCAGGTAAACACAGATAAACAGTAAACAACTCATGACTGGGGACTTAGCGACTCACAGCGACGTCCAGGTAAAGACAGCGGTCACATGGCCAAGGTTGGATCCGTCCTTCTCTATACCTTCTGTCACCATGTCACGCAGCTCGGGGCGCATCTCAAACACAGATTTGTCACGCTCCATGTCTGTCACGAAGAACGGTCCAACCCTACAAGAACATTGTTTCACATTGATGTTTTGATTAAAAAAATATAATGGAAAATATCTTTCCAGAATAAGTAATAAATTATACAATATTCTGTCAATAACATTTATAAAATTAAATATTTATTATACTAGAAAGTTATCTCACATGCCCAAGTCATCCTTCCTGGTACCCATTTTCTGCTGGGTGAACAGAAACATTTTAGAACCAAGCTACTTAGTGTTTCAGTGTGGAGCAGGAATCAGGCCTCAATTTAGCGACTAATTTGGGAGCCATGGCAACCAATATTTCACTTATTTCTGGCTATACAGGAGCCAAATGACTTCTTGGAAAAAATTGTAACTTTGAGGCCTGAGGAAGAAATCACAAATACTCTCAGGTTCTCGGTCACCCATCCATGCACCAGCCAAGCTCAAACGTGCTTCACTTTAACCTGAGTGGTCAGTCATGTAATGCATGGGACCATGTGCCACCACACTAATCAATTGTATATTGGCATATACAAATATATTGCACACATGGTACTAACTCTACTACTAGTTTATGGTAATTGGTATCTACTAAGAATATATGTAGCCATGTGATATAAAATGCTCCCACTACATTGTGCGTCAATGTTACCAAAGACTGTGCCGATCCTGTGACTTGAGCCCAAGTTGCTGGATTGTGAGTCCAACGCTCTACCTTCTGAACCATAGACTACTACCGGTAGTAGTAGAATCTTATATGACATTGCTACACATACATGGTAACTACAGCGGTACTACAAGTCAATGCTACGTACGTTGATGTCTCGTACAGAAGCTGCAACATCCCAGCTCCCTTCCACCTCTGTGCTGCCTTGATCTCATCACTCATCACGCCCACAATCTACACACGTCAACCAACAGTATATTAACATGTGTGTAACTCATAACCAGTGCTTATCCTTATAATATAGTTCATCTTATTCATTTAGTAAATGCAATCGAGGACATTGGCTATTATGGAAATTCAAAACTGGTGACAGTACTAGTATGTTGAATGCCACTAGATTTTGCAACAAAAATCATGTATCAACACCCATATCCATATCCATCATATATTAATAACAACCCCCATTCATATCCACTTCCATTCAACATCCATATCAAGAACAGCAGCTATTATCTCACTTCCAATAAACATCCATATCAACATCTTTATCCAGAACAAGCTATTATCCACATCCATATCCACTTCCAATCAACATCCATATCTAGAACGGCAGTTATTATCAACATCCATATCCACATAAACATGCAACTATTATCCACATCTATATCCACTTCCATATCCAGATCAGCAGCTATTATCGGATATCCACATCTATATTCACATCCATATCCAGATCAGCAGCTATTATCGGATATCCACATCTATATCCACATCAATATCCAGATCAGCAACTTTTATCGGATATCCACATCTATATCCACATCCATATCTAGATCAGCAGCTTTTATCCACAAACCATAACCTTAACCAATGTTATCCACATCCACTTCCATATCAACATGACATCCACACTCGCCTGTCTGAACTCCACTGATCCATACGGCGTGTCCACATTCAGCAGCTGAGGGTCTTCACACACCAGCAGATGCTCCACACGCGAGTAGCTCTCGTTGTTCAGTGGGTTGTGCCACGGGATGTGGTCACCCACATGCAACACATTACCTGCACCAGCAGAACTTTATCGATAAAATATCCTGGTATGACTGCGTAATTGTTCTAAAATCCTATCATGCAACACAAAATATTTAATTTTAATTTACATACCTTATAAGTTGAAAGTGGCAAGATCATCTCTGTACAGCCTGGCGCACACGAGCGTCTGCGTCATGCTTGCTTCGCGCATGTGTCTGGATTCTTGCATTTCTATACGCAGGTGCAACGCAGACACTCGTGTGCTACACGTTGTACGCAGGTATCAAACGAGTTTGATATTTGATGCAGGAATGCAGCGTCTAGAGATGCCAGACGCTCGTGTGCCAACCTGCGTTGCGTCAAGATTTATCGAAGAGCTAATCAGCTGCCTTACCCGAGACATGTGATTCGAACAAAATGGCGACGTCTATGAGCGCTGACATTTTGAAAGTGCCACGTGATACTCCGAGCGCAGATGGAACGCAGATTTTGGCGCACACGAGCGCTTGCGTCTGCGTCACGTTTGCGTCTATAAACGCTGACGCAGACGGCCATGTGCGCCAGGCTTAAGCAGTCAAAGTTCACTAATCAGGTTATGGCATACTATGATAAAACTATCTGTCCATGACAAGTTTGATTTTTTTTCCATTTTTTTTTACTAATCTAGAAATATCTTTATTTCCGAATTCACTATAATTAATACCTGTTTGAAAGACATATTTGGCCAGTCTGTTGATCAGTGACACCGGCCATCGTGGTGGTACAACATCCTCAGCCTCTCTCTTCAGACGGAATGTCAGCTCAAAGCCAAACCCACTTGGTTCTCCTTGCCCAGACAATCTACACACAAAAACACCGCAACATTTAGCATGTCAAAAGAAGTAACCATAATGATAAAGTACAAATTTAGGCAATAAATCCAGGTTCTCAAGAAAATGTATCATGTTGATCCAAGATTACAAAACTTTCCAAGTACGATTTTTCTCAAGCTAAAATATTACATGACGTTTAAAACTCTTGAGTTGAGCATGCAATCGAACTGAGAAAGGTTTTGTAATCTTGGGGCCTGACATGCTAACCTGTGGACTCTTTCATCCCCGTACAGATCACTGAATCCAAACGTGATGTAGTGCCAGTGGACTGGAATCATCTTCTGTGAATCACCTTCATTGGAGTAAATACGGATGAAGTCTATGGGATCTGGCCCACCAAGCCTGCAGGGAAAGAAGTAAACGTTACCAGTATTCTTTCATAGTCTGAACAGGGAATATTCCGCTGCATGTAACATGACTCAGGGTTAGAAGTTCCAACTTGCCCGGCGGCCCGATCCATTTCTCGTAATGTTAAAGGTATCCTACAGGCGAGTAGAAATTTCATGTTTTATTCGGGCGAGTATGTTTTAAAGTTAAGTTCCATCCCTGATGACTACTAATACTAACCGTTGGTGGTCATTCAACAGTAGATGAAGCAACAATGAAGACTTTATTGAGATACATTTCTTTCCCATTGACTGTGAAACAATATGGTCATGATTCTGATAATAAAAAGGTAAATGACGATATGACAGAATTGTCACAGGATAATTCGCTAATCCTGGAATTCAAAACTGAGTTTCCTGGATTGTATATCGGTCCATCACTCGACCAACTTGGCCAAAGTGTAAATACTCTAGAGGAGACCAGTAGGAATATTTTATATGGCACACTGCTATATATATTCTCTCCCTCTATAACTAAGTCACTGGGGAAGTTAGGAATCATCTAGCTGCAGTTCTGTAGCTAAAAGATGCCCCATTTACTATCTATTGTGCCATAATCAGATAACATAATAGTAAACGGGGCATCTTTTAGCTACAGAACTGCAGCTAGGAATAATCCATTTGAAAATTCGGGGAGAACATCAACAGAGTCCCTGTTCGGGCGCCATTTGTCACAGGATCAACTCAAACCTGGGATTCAAACTCGACATTCATAGATTCCCGTCCATTCAATAATCTAACAATGTAGGAGTTACTCATTATGAATATGCTGAGACCAATTAATTAGAGGTATTTTATATCATACCCTACTGAACTCTTTATTATTAGAAAAAATAATTTGATACCATCGAGTTACCGGTTTTCGGGGTATTAAGGTTCGAAGCGAGCTACGCATGAACTGTTGCAGATTGCATCTAA
>JAUTBZ010167217.1:0-24181 GCA_032361785.1 Lepetodrilus galriftensis | reverse complement strand
GTTAGCTTATCACCGGAATTCCTGGTTTTAAATGATACTCTTCGAAATTCGATGACCCACTTGCAGCCGCTATTAGTTTGGCATCAAATGAAACGCAGTGACATTCTGTTTGAAAACCTGATCATATGAATTGAGAGCTTGCATGTGATGTCACTCAATATGTCACATAGCATTGTGGGTGGCAAGACAATGGGATCCGGGATTTTCCGCCGTTGCTCTCGTCATCAGATTGTTTTCTGCCACCAAAACCGTTTTCTGCCACTCAAACGATTGTTTCGTGCAAGGCTTCAATAGAATTATGAATCGATTCATGTAGCGTGAATCATGTATTGCGATGTCAGAAGAGAAACTGCGATTCGTCTGTACATCTGTGAATGGGGACAAACCTACGACTCACCGTGGAATCCGTCCATGTAGTCGCTGCACATGCTGGTCCGTCCTGACGAGACACTCGGGGTTTGCATAGATTTCCTGGAGGACGGGAGGGACAAAGCCTTGTTGGAGCTGTCGCCGATCATGCTGAAATAAATAAATAAATAAATATTCAGTGAATCCAGCAATCTGATTGGTCCATGTAGCCCCAAAACATCGCGTTCATACTTCGATGAACAAAATCTTCTCAAGCCACTCCCACAAAATATCAGAAAAACACACATAAGTCGTTATCACAAAAATAATGCATGATGATGCACTAAATCGAATCAAGGGAGACAACTATGCATGTTTTTGTTTACATTCATGAACAAATACCCCCAAAACACATTATGTTACCATCCAAAAAATAATGTGCGATGATGTCTCACAAATCTGGCTGTAATTTAAACTAGGCAGCAAGTGAATCAATTAATGCATGATGTCATTCAATGAGATTTTCAATAATATTAAAACAATAAACATGACAGGATTAAAACTCAGACTATCTAGTTCAGCTGTCTGACGCGCGTGGTAACAACTGTGCTATCATGACATTCTGGTCGTACACGTGTGAAGGACAAACTAACCTAAGGGTAAAAATCCTCTTTCTTCCTTTGTACTTGAACTGGTCAAGGCACACTCTGTAAAAACACATCAGAAATTGTATTCAAAATATTTGTAGACATAACAACACTGAAACACCTGGGCCGGTATTCATAAAGGGGTTAAGTAAGTTTTGGCTATATATTTGGTCATCAAAAACTGACTTAAGCCCCTTTATGAATACCGGCCCTGACATTTTGAAAGCAGATCTTAAAGAGGGAACAAATTTTGTTTAAAATAAGCTTACCGGTATATCGATACTCCAAAATTTGAATGTAATCATTCACTCACCCGCATAATGTGAAAAAGTCTGCAATATCGTTTTCTGATGAGTTATTGAACCACCCAAGCAGAATGTCTGAAAAATAATAACGAATACAAAATACTAAAAATACTGAATTTATCCATAATCCATCATATCGGGAACACCATTCAATTGTATAAACATATCTTTTAATTTTAGTCAAGCTATCTGCCATCATTAGTGTCTAGTCATGATGTATTAGAATCTTTGGACAAGGTACTTTACGCCACTTGCCCCGCAGTGATAAACTAACCTTCTGGTAAGTACTTGATGACGTATAGGAAGGAAAGGAGTAGGTCTCGTATCTCAAAGTCATCCAGCTTGTCGTAGCGATTGAGGTATGGCGACGGAGGACAAGGAGTCAGGGTGGCAGTAGACTCGCGCCTAAATCAGCAGAAATATCAGTGTGAAATAACAATAATATTCTGAAATTACCGGTATGCAAATTTACACATATTTCAACTGAAAATATATAAACCATAAAACAATAATAATTAGATAAATAAATTGTATAGATTATAGAGAAACAAAGTCATAGTAGATATTATATTTTTTATATAATATCTTATTGCGATATTATAACTTGTTATTGTGGTATTACAAGTTCTCACCTTGCATGACCTTTGACCTCCTTTTCGGCTTTCTCTGTGGAGGACGACTCGTCGCTGCAGACAGAGGCGCAGGAACCGTTCACGGTGTGCGGCACAGACAGACGGCCATTCATGTTGGAGATGTTAGACACTGCAAGACATGTTAGACGTCCTTGTAAGTTTGTATTGAAACATACAACCAAATATACATATCTTTTTCCTTTCTTGTTGAGCATCTTGGAGAGAAAAAAACACACACAACGACCTGTCATATGTTTCACAGTAGCATGCCAGTAGTCCAGGCTTAATTACAGGTTTACGTCAATTCCTGCTAAAGAAAGAGTCTGGCATATGCCCTGATTTAGGCCAGGACTAAAGTACGACTGATACGTGAAATGCAGGCCTAGTGGTCTGAAGACGTACCTCCTCCGATGATGTCGAACACGGTGGATGAAGGCCTCGGCTCTTGTGGCACGGGTGGCGGAGGTGCAGGCTGCTTGGCCTGAGTACTGGGTTTGGCGCTCGGCACGTCGCCATTGGCTAGAGGTTGCTTGGGGGCGGAGCTGGACGACGGACTTTGGACAGTGTTGTTGAGACGGCTCTTGTTGTCCAGGAGCACCGTGATGAGAGGGAGGTACAGGGCGGCGATACGACCTTGCTGAGCCTGACAACACACGTACCATCTTATGTGATGTTGTCAGATAAATGTGGGGATAATGGATATCATTATCATATTATTAATCTATGAACATTTAATGACATATTTTTCCGCATTAAAAATAAAATAAAAAATCATTTTCCTCACAATTTTAAACAATAGAAGTATAGAAATTCTCAAAATCATCATATCACATTTGGCGCCCGACTTCTATTTGAGCTATATTTAGATTCAAATGTCTCCTAAACTGTTTGGGGAGAAAATGTACTAATTTGAAAGAATACACTACAGCATTAACAATGATAACATGACAACACATTCACTTCTGATCTGACAACAGCACGGCAGGAACAGCCTACTCTGTGCCACCCACCTTGGACTGGTATCGGTCGTCGAAGGCGTGCTTGGCCAGCTGGTTCCTCAACACCGTGATGGCGGACCGCCTCATCTCCCGCGGCTGAACCAGCGTCTGCTTCAACTCGTGGATGAGGAGTCCGACCAGGTAGTGAGTCTTCCGGAACTCCTCCGACAACGTGTAGTCTTGACGCAGGTCTGGAAAGACCAGGAAAAACATGTTCACAAATGCAAACCACAACCTTCTCGAAGTGCTATTATTTACGTTTATATACTTTCAATGCAAGTACTTTTGCCAACTCAAATTGCAGAACAGGACACTTTTTTAAATATTTTATTTTATAAATTAAAACAGATCTCTTGCAAGACTCGGGTTACAAATTAAAATACATTATATGGAACAATTGGTTGGTTTTAAACATGATTAAAAATTAAAGATAACATATTTCTAGAACAATACCTGTAGATAGTTTTTCTTATTTTTTTTCCATTCATTAGAACATTTATTTTCCTTCAGTAGGATAGTTTTCTGACAATTACAAATTATAATACTCAACCTTAAAATTGTCTCAAAAGTCGTGAAAATAAAAAAGATTTAAAGTAATTTTGGCAATCCTGCGTATTTCTCATGCTGTTATGACCAAGGGATGACCAGTTTTATCATACACGTATGACTGACCAAATGCATTCCGACCATGAAGGAGCTCATGCATTGAAACTATGATCACGTGAACTACTGTATACATATACAGCATGAGTTGACATACACTGGCCGTGTGCTAGCTCTATGCTAATTGAAATGATGGTTACTTCAGTAGGAGAATATTTTAGTGACCAATCGAGTGTTAAATAGACAACATTGAGTGTAATTCGTGAATTTAACTGGCCACGTGACATTCAAGACGGTCGTGCGAGTTTCGTGTTATCATGTGAACAAGTTATTACTCTATATTTCATTGACAGTTGAGAACATTTGCAAAACTACCCAAATAAGAAAAAATGTGGTTTCAATTTATCTACCCAAATCAGAAAAAGGGTTCAATTCATCTAACCAAATCAGATAAAGTAGTTCAATTTATTAAAGGGTAAATAAACTGAAGCTGAGAAGATGGTAAAAGTGGCAAAAGGTTTTCAACGTATTTAATAAAAATTCTCATTTCAATATTAATCTGAAAGAAACTACTGCGTCTTTATATTTCAGTACAAAAGTATTGTAAAATGGGAGTTTTACATCACAGCGGGAATCTTTCACCCATACGCAACATATTGTACAATGAAGAAGTGTACATTAAACATGAATATATACAGAAAGAACCAATAGCCTGTAGACAATAGGGTTGTTCATTTTGCTACCGGTTGGCCTGACCCGGCAAGCCCTTTGACCCCATTGACTCCCAAAATGCGCTCGATTTGTCCAATATTTCAAATATAAGCTATATCACAGCCGGTTGATTGCCGGTATCTCGTAAGCATCAAAGTGGGCCCGCTCTGAACGGGGAAATTGAAATTGGGCAAATCGACCACGTTTTTCAGGTCAACAGGGTCAAAGGGCTTGCCGGGTCAGGCCAGCCGGCAGCAAAACGAACAGCCCTAATGCTTTATATAAATACATAATCACTGATTGAAGTATGAGTACAGATGTCACATTAACATGCATACAAGCTCGGAGAGAAGCACCATCCAACAAATATAATATAAGCAGTATGAAGAGTTGAGACAATGTTTGCTATCAAAAAGCTATTATTTCTGGTATTAAAAATTCTACAAGCAATGTTAAACACAATATTGAATAACAATGGCACAATATTGTGGAATGTATGGTGAATGAAATGACCAACGCAGGACCATACTACAGTGATGTGTGATCCTAATAACAGGATTGACTATGTTTACACGACCTCTACATGTCAAATGAATAAATTAAAAATGTTGACTAAACTTATTATTGTACACAAACACAATAACTCCTTTGAATTTCATAGATCCGTCTATCCAGACTATCAGTGAGTGAGTGAATATGGAGTTTAATGTTGCTGCAGGAATCTTTCACCCATTTGCGACGATACAAACCATCAGAAAAATCCATGATTTAAAACACCATTATAATTTATTACATATGATAAATCATGTCCTAGCATTAACCCATGGGGGACCAGAGGTGCAAGTTTGAACTTGTTGGTTTAGTTTCGAATTATTTTGCCGACTAATAATTTAAAACTAATTATCAAATATCAAAGAATTGCATAAAATATATCTAAAAATAAATGTTTTGAAAAAATAATTGTAACCAATTCAGATATTGTTGACATGTAAATATACAAATATATAATATACATATTCATAATGAAGACAGATGTGGTTAAAATAGTAGATGACAGCCAAGGGACACAACTCCATCTGGAAAATCTTTAGTGAATGAATATGCTCTAAATGAAATGTTAGAAGCATGAGTAAGTACAGCAAACAAAAATAACAAGCTCTCATAAAATCATTTCTCGGCCAGGCGTTTTACCTTCAGGCTTGATGTCTGTAGACGAAGCGAGTTAAAATGGTGAAATAACTGTTTGAAAAGTTACAATTAAGGAAATTTCCATTCACTAACATAGACGGAAACTGAAAATTATAAGCCATGCTTTGTGGTACTGTCATGCTAATACCAGTAGTACAGAAAAGGAAGAGTACAATATTCAATTTTCCATTTAAGAAATAAGGTATATTAATTATTTAATAATTAAAAATAAATATTTAATGCAGCCTTAAACTAAATCAAATATATCAACGATAACAGGTATTAAAAAAAAATCCATTATCAAAGCGTCCAATAAACAAATATATTGCAGGTACATCACATCACATCTAGCATATATGACGTTAAATTATATTAGAAATTGGGGTGTTAGAAATATATACTTTATATATGCTGAATTAATAAAATTAGGCTAAATATGAACAAGTAATGGTGGTCTACATATTGTAACATGCAGAAAGTTGCCAATCTATAGCAATGATAACATATGCATACATATGATGCATATTTCCATTACACAAATTTAAAGGAACAGTACCCAAAATTTATTCTTCTAAAAAAAAAATATTAAACATATTAAACTATTAAAATAAATGACTATATATTAGAATTATATGATGGTCTAGATAATATTATGGATATCTCATTTTACACACATCTATCATTGAAAAACTTGTATAAGATAATTAATTTGTGATGGGTACCCACCTTTAAAGTTTTTAACCCTTCCTCTTCTCATCATAGGAAGGCACAGTGGGATATAGTGTTCATGGCTGCACACAATTCTCATGAATTCAAACTTGAACTGATGCAGAATCTGAAAAAGGTTCATCACTCATCATTTTCATATCCTGTCAGATGGATCATTTTGACTTGTTTAACCCTCTCCCCACTGAAGGTAACTTAAGTTGCCCGATCACATGCAGAAATAGAACACTTTGATTTAATTCAGCAGGGAGAAGTCTAAAACCAGAGAAGGAATATCCATATTTTTTAACTGGGGTTTAGAGTTGCTTTCAAGATTCTTTCACTTATATCATCAATTGTCACTTTAGGAAGGAGGAAACCTGCAGCATCTGTAGTGCTGAATGTTGCAGTAAACTTGTGAGCACCAGCTAATACTGACAAGACCAGGGATGATAACTGTATTCCAGTCTACAGTCAGGGCATCCTATCAATATCGCGTCAGAAAGGTAACTTTCGCAAACATTGATGCTGGGCTCCCGGGACGGGATTTGAACTCGGGACGTTTGACTCCGAACTCGGGACGTTTGACTCCGAACTCGGGACGTTTGACTCCGAACTCGGGACGTTTGACTCCGAAGTCCACATGTGCTACCACCCACTCCCACATCAGGAATAATTCACCAATATATGTGACAATCCTACTCACTTTGTTATTGGCCACGTTGAATATTTCGATGTACTTTGCCACCAGCTTGAAGACGAAGCCCCTGTCCATCAGTGTGAAGCAGCTCTGAAACATGGAAATATTTCCTAAATTAATCAGCGAGTACAATCTTCAAATTAAAATAGCAGAACAGCTAATCTTGGATCAGAGATACTAACATAGTAATGTTTGCAAATTATCCAAAATTGATCAAATGTCAATAATAATTTTGTATATAATTGTACCTTTATAGTCCATGGAAGAGAGGAGAATTATCGAATATATAACGTCCATAATATATATAATTTATAATATAATTTTATAATTATTTAGAATATTGTTTTTCTTCCTATTGTGTGATTGAGTTAAGGAATGGGTGTACTGTACTATACTCACATAATAAAAAAACAATAATTTAAAAAAAGTCAAAGTTTATGATTGCTTTGGATTTTTTTTACGGTAGATATTATTTTTTCCGTTCGCATCTAAATATGAGCAGTACAGCAATCCTTGTCGCTGCACTAGCTCCTGACTGGGACGTACCTTAACAAAGAAAGCCAGGCTCCTGTTGGCGTTCTGCGTTCCTTCCTCGGCGTGTCTCTGAGAGATGAGCGTCACCACGATCTGCAGCAGGTTCTGCACTCGATACTGGTAGTCAGACGAAAACCTCTCATTCCTCGGCATCTGCAGGAATACAGGAATACAGGAATAACACATTTGTATACTTAAATATACAGATGATGTTTTTTCTGATGCATATGATATTTACCAATACAAACAATACTTTGATCCTCTCGGAGGAGGATGTACTGTAGTAGAATAGAAGAGACAGGAGTCTTACGTGACAAGGAAATGTTTTCAAATATATAATTTTTAAAACCATGTTTATATTATGACCCTGTCAGTACATGTGAGGCATTGGCCTATGCGATACTGACCTTGATCCTTTCTAGCTATGAATCATTGACCTTGACCTATAAGGTACTGACCTTGAGTCTGAATCATTGACCTTAACCCAGAGGCGGATCCAGACTTTCAGGTTAGGGGGGGGGGGGGGGCTCAAAGTGTATTTTAGATGGGGCTCATAATTTCACCATAATAAAAAATTGTCCAATTCTAGGGGGGCGCAAGCCGGGTGAGACCCCCCTTAAATCCGCCCCTGCTTAACCTATGAAGTACTGACTGTGACCTTGTCTGAATACATCCAGCATTGACCTTGACCCATGATATACTGACCTTGACCCTGTCTGTATCTATGAGGTACTGGGTCATGCTCTTGCTGAGGATCTCGAAGATGAACCAGGCGTGCTCCAGGAACTTCCTGATGACCAGTGGGTCGGCGTTGGCCGGACGTAGCACGGAGGACAGGTTCTTTGCCAGCTCCTCGTGAACCGTCTTCTGCTTACTGCCCTTCTGTATTGGGTCCGGGCGGAAAATGTACTGCAATAGCATTGTGAAACCATGGTTACATTGTACTGAAATATTGTACTGCATTGGCATGGTAGAATCATGGTTAAAATCCCCACTAGAATCCAATATTCCTAAATTAACTACATAGTCATGTAATCAATTTCACACAAAGCATATCTTCATGGGTACTTTGTATCATATCTTTATGGGTACTACATATTTAATTTCCTCCATAAGAATTAGTAAAGGCAAATTTGATGGGAATATATTATCATTATGTTCACATTGACAAACTACACAATTATGCACTATAAGTATAATGCTAGCATACATCTACCACAGGATAATTCACCTTGACATATTTCTGTAGCAACTCTTCTTTGCAGTTTTCATGGACTTCCGATACCACATGGATAAGAACCCTGAGACAAGAACAACACATTCTTTAAGAACATTCCATGCAATCATAACAAATTATTTTAAATGATAAATATAAAATTATTAATTATATACCCTCAAACACAAAATTGAATGTTTGTTATTGTATTTGCAATGCGACTGTAAAAAAAAGAAGAAAGATATACAAATACAATAAAATAAATAAAAAATAATTTGAATTAAAATAATAATTTGTGGCGATGACATACCTGACCGCATTGATGGCGACGTCCTCGTTAGCGGTGCGAGCCAGGAGGTGGAACAGCTGATTGAGGAGCGTGGGCAGGAACTGTATGTACACTGACACCTCCACAGCCAGCAGCGACTACAATACACAGGCACCAGCATGAGCCCATCACCACAATAACAACAGGGGGCTTATTCTTAAAATCTTCTTACCATCTGTTTCGCTTAATAATGTGTGTAACATTTTCATAGCTCCACTAAACGAATCTTTAAGACTGTCGTATGATCGTAAGAACGTTTCGAGAATAGGCCTCCTGGTTCTCAGTTCATAAAATCTAAAAGTGGGGGTATTACACCTTTAAAACTCATTTTGATCGATGGCTTTGATGATAATTTTGTATGGTTACCTAATATAAACATTGCATTTTAAGATAACTTTATAATAATTTTGACAAACTAACTGTGAAATTGATGAGAGTATGGGCAAGCCATACAGTAAAACATATACATAACAGAATAGAACTTGGTAAGTTTTAGAAATAGTACTTAGGAATTGAATAAACCAATGTTTGCAAATTATTGCAGTTTGTTTTACTTTTGGGTACAATCACATTGATTTGGTAATTTCAGAAAACTAAAAAAAACTTGCAAATTCACTAGCATTACTTACCGTATAATTTATTATTTTAAAACCAACTTATTGGGTGATCATAACATTCATACATTCATAAATACATTCATTCATTATATAAGTAACAATAATGAATGAATAGTGGTAACATAAATATGAAGCTGAGCACTCCTGTACTAAGCAATGTAACACTAGAAACCAACGTGCAGCACCACTGGAATTAAATCTACCTTGGAGTTACACTGCTTCATACAGGAGGGCACGAGTGACTAGATACGATACATTATATTTCCTACAAAGTTTTAGTAACAATGATTCCATAAATCCAGTTGAAATTGATGAATGGCAATTGATGAAAGTCACAACACACATTTTAAAATGAGGATTAATCACAAGAAGAGACAATAACCATGCCACACCAGAACCACACATACACCAAATTGTACACGGTTGAATCATCGTAGTATAATATTCATCAGAATGGACGAGTTCGAAATGAATGAATGTAGCCATCAATATACAGTATGTGAGTGAAAAAGTGAGTTGGGAACTTAAAACAGTTTTTCACTGTCAGTAATTCTAAGTGATGATATGCTCATAGTGGGAGCTGAACCTGTAACAAGCTGAAAGATCGGTCTTGTGCAAGGGAGGTAACTGCATGATGGGGATGGTGTTCTCAAACACAGATGTTGAGATTCAAATTCGGCAATTTTAATAAATTCAAGGCCTAGGTAGATCTATGCTGTGTTAAAAATTACTATTAAAATGCAATGATTCCTGTACCCAATACACCCACTTGTATATGTTCACATTCTAAACTTATAACA
Source organism: Lepetodrilus galriftensis (assembly GCA_032361785.1). Lineage (NCBI taxonomy): Eukaryota > Metazoa > Mollusca > Gastropoda > Lepetellida > Lepetodrilidae > Lepetodrilus > Lepetodrilus galriftensis. The sequence continues at coordinate 13,849 of JAUTBZ010167217.1, read as the reverse complement.
TTAAAGGACCTGACCTTATATCACAAAATGATCTATTAGGAAAACAATTTTTAATATTTTATTGGACCCTAAAAATAAAAATAACATGCATGCTAAAACCATTTTCCAAGGACACAACATCAAGTACTGAAAAGAAAATCTGAGAAAATAATGGACCTTAAAAATAACATTTATTTACAACATCCACAATTTAAGATAATAATAAGAATAGAGACATCTATTAATTGTTCAAATATACCTTAATTAAATCTGCTAACCACTCAAAGTTGTCTTCTGATATGTCTGAATCTTCCGAGTCACTCCGCTAAAAATGTATTGACTCAGCTCAACAATAGACCTCGTGTACTCATATTAATGTATTTTACATTCAATCGCTATCAGTTCCCAACATAAAAATAAAAATAAAAGTGCTGACTATTTATTGGTAAAAATTTACAAAGAGCTGAACCAATGAAATCCATTATGCTTCGAGAACAAATCGAGAAAAAACATTGTTGAAGAACAGCAAAACAATTGGGTTAATAAATTATTGCACTCATCATCTGTCACTCATCAGAATGGCGTCATAGAGACTACATTACAAGCCCTGGGCCATAGATTAGAACCATGCAAGATGACGAACGTAGACGTGTATATATGTGATGGATGTGTTTCAAATGAATCACAAAAGATCCATTAATTACGATGAATCAGAAAAGGGTTAATTCATTAATAATGACGATGATGATGATGATGATGGTGGTGGTGAGTAATGCTATAAAATGGTATTATTTTGTTATATTTTAAAACCAATTTGAACCATGTGAGCTACGTACCTTGAGTTTGTTGATGCTGTTCATGTCGACAGCTATGGAGGGATCACTCTCCATCTTTTGACATTGCTGGAAGAAGTTGTGTAGGTGCTGGTCCTATTGGAACAAGAAAATACAAACTGTGGAACCACGCACAACATGATGAAGGTCCTCTCTTAAGTTTCCAGGGATAGCTCAATAATTATTCTTAGGACATATACTTTAAATCACGAAATTAATGCGTCACTAATTTAATGCAACCTCTAGATTTAATACGTAAACGCGACACCAATAAAATGCGAATGGTCATGTCTCTATACATGTTTTTTCCCCAAGGTACTTATCTTTAATGAGCAGCTATTAAATGCGACAATACAGTGGTTGTATTTTTTGCATTAATATTCTGCTCGCATTAATTTCATGATTTACAGTATACTAGAATCAGAATATGCAACACTGGAACCATGCACAACATGATTTGAATTAGTGAAGTAATGCTTTATGTCAAAGCGACAATACCACCTGCCAATACCAAACAGCGTCCTGTTCCACAGAACGATCATAGCGTTACGAGAGTCGAAATTACTATATGTTACGATACGACTCTCGTAGTGCTATGATGGTTCTATGAAATGGAGGTCAGGTCACACTAATGGTACCATCATTGATGCAGGGCCCACAAGGCAGGTTCAAACTCGGGACCTTTGGATCTAAAGTGTGATGACCTACCACTGCGTTACCACCCACTAAGGGCAGGTCATACCAGTGGCACCGTCAGTGGTATGGTCAGTGGTATGGTAAGCCATACTGACCTGTGTGTATACAGTAGACATCAGTCTCAGACCTAGCTTGAAGAGGTGTCGGCCTCCTTCCACCCACTTGATATCAGGCCCAGTGCTCTGAAAAACCCCAAATATAATATATCCACAACAGAACTGAACCGAATTGTATTCTAATGGTCTCATACGTGACATGTACATTTGAGTAGATTATAGAAAAACATACACATTACATCAATAGATAAGAGGATAAGGATCTCTCGTCTCAAGCAGACTTGCTAAGAAAAGTATACATGGGAATGGAATAAATATGGTCACAATTGTCTGCCCTGTCTTACCCCTCGTCCCATTCCAAGGTTTTCACTGTGCAGGTAACCGGAGGGAAGATTCTGAGCCACTCTGATTGTTCGCTCACCGACTGAGATCCTGAAAACACACCAAAAATAATTTGAGAAATAAATAACAATAATATAATGCATTCATACTTTGCCAACACTTGTTAGTTTATCAACTAATATGTTGATCTATAATAAAAACCGATATTTCACTGTACACACCTTCCTTCTCCCAGCAGTGGCAGCCAGGCATAGCCAACGGGGGATTCAATATTACTCTTTCCCTTGCTGCCTGTTTTGGACGACTCACAGCTGACGTGGTACAGTCGGATCAGTAGATGATGCTTCTCATGGATCTGAGTCGGCAACGCAATCTTAACCTGAAGCGCAATGCATGAAATTGATATGTTAGAATTTGTTTTTTTATCGTATAAGTTGTACAACATAAAACCATAATAGAAATATGAATTTTTCAAAAAGTTTGGAAATATCAGATGCAGACTAAGGGAATCAATGGTCAAGTATGGTAGTATTTTAGTTGTATTTAACTTGTATGTATATTGTGGACTGTGAACAATGAGATTACCTCTTCTGTGAATTCTGGCGTGGTACTGTGATGTAACACTGCTGTGGTGGCTTCTGTTGTAAACACTGAAGTGTTGGGGCGGCCATAGATACACTGAAAATAATTAAAAAACATATAGAATATAACAAAGTATAATAAACATAGGATCACTTTTATTCTATTACTTTATTTAAATATTTGGTTATAGTTTACAGCATCGCTTCTATTTTATTAAATTTCTAAAAATATTTATTTTGTAGCACATCACATTTGTTTCTATTTTACCAGTGTGTTACATTCCAGCTCCTAAAAAGCTAAAACAGCCTCTTTTATTCAAGGGGCAGTCTTATGTGGGATAGCAACATATATCAGATAACCTCTCACCTTCAGTGGAACAGATCCATCATCATCGGAATCTCGTACTTCGATACAGCAAGCAATATTCCGTGCCTGAAAACATGGACAAATTATGAAATTCAGATTTGAGAGCTTTGAGAAATGCTACCCTGGAGCCCGTTGCTCAGAACTATTGTAGCTGCAACTATTGTAAGGTCAACTCTTTTTATTGTAGCGGGAGCCCAGTTACAATCATTATAGCGCTACAACTGTTCTGACCAACGGGCCCCTTATTTGTAACTTAGGTATTTCTACATTGATGCACGCTTACTTCTGTACTGCTTACAGTGACTTCTCTTATAGACGACGTCTGCAGTGATAGAAAATAACTTACTAGCCCGAATAGTAATACAAATAACAAATGTTATGAATTTCTGCTAGCCCAAAGAATAGCTTTAGCATTGGGAGAAATGTCCTGGGCTAACGGACTAGTGTTAATGTTGATCCCAGCGTGGTGTATTACCTTGGTAAATGATTTCTGGCTGTCGTACTTGAGGGCCAGGGGGTACACGTACAGGTGGTTCAGGTAGTAGTCGTACGACGTGTACAGCGGCGCCTTGTCCGGCACAAACTCCTCCACCTCCAGCGTGGGGATGGACGTCGGAGGGCTCGGAAACGGTATCACCGGAACCAGGGATGGTGTCAAAACATCTGAAAAATAAATACAATGCTAACATTTTAAAACAGCAAGCAAATGCTATTTTGAAATACAGAAATGTATTATTGTTGGCTTAGATATCAAACACATCTGAGAAATGAATTTCTATATTTGGCTATAAGTGGAGTTTCTGAGTAAGCTTCTGATTTTTTTATTTTTATTTATCTTGCTTTTTTGACTATGAAAATAAGGCTAATGTTCAACCTTCTTCTCCATATATATTATCATAGGTATCAAAGAATGGCAATGTACAGCTATACTCACTCTTAATGTCCTGACTACTGGGTATATGTTCAAACCAGATCTTCAGCACTCCAGGGATAGTCTGTAGCTTGCTCTGTTTCTCTGGCCTGTAACAAAGAAATTATTGAATAGATTGAAAGCAGATCTTCATATAAATGTCAATAGTAGAAATGTAACAACTATTTCGACCCTGGTAGTTGTAGACGATTTTGAGTGAGCCAAGTCCAGTGCAAATAAATCGACCCCCGGACAAATAAGAAAGAATATTTCTGTGGATCCGTGGACAATTGCTATGTCATAGTGTAGTGAAATCTGCTATGCCATAGTGTAGTGAAATCTGCTATGTCATAGTATAGTGAAATCTGCTATGTCATAGTGTAGTGAAATCTGCTATGCCATAGTGTAGTGAAATCTGCTATGCCATAGTGTAGTGAAATCTGCTATGCCATAGTGTAGTAAACTCAACAGTCACTCACTTCTTGAAGTCCTGCAGCAATCTGATGACTTCATCCTCCGACATCTTGGACACTTCTTGTCGGTAGATTGGCATCTCAGTTTTACCATAGGTCGTCGAGCCAATAGGCCTGAAAACAAAATCACCATAAAGAATATTGTGAGTATAACGGAAATACATATATATGCGCGAAAATATTTTGTGACGAGTTAGTAATTGAATTATTTTTTCATTGATGCTAGTTCCCCAGGACAGGTTCAAACTTGGAAAGTTTGGTTTACAAATCAGATGATTAACCACTGCGCTATCGTCCAATGTGCATCCAACTCTATGGTACCATACAAGCATAGTGAGTCGACTTTCGTAGCCCGATAATCGTTCTGTGGAGCAGGGGCCTGTTTCACAGAACAATTGTAACATTACAAGACTCATCTCCTGTACGTTAGCATGTTTGGAGTTGCTAATGAGTTACGACTTGTAGCGCTACAATCGTTCTGTGGAACCAGCGATAGAAACTTACCTTTAAAACTTACTGGCCCGAATAATGATACAAATAACAAATGTTTACACAAACCATGAATTTCTACTGGCCCTTAGGATACCTTTAGCATTGGGAGAAATGGCCCGGGTCAGCGGTAATTTCAAACACTGTGTGGAACGGGCCCTAGGATATTAAAACAACTGACCTGGCGGACCAGGCGAAGGGCATGCGGTAGTGTCCTATGTGGTGACACAGCTGCTTCATCTGCCGGTGGACCTTAGACGCGGTTCTCGGGTCCGCCACTTTCATGTACGGGTCCATGCTCTGTGAGATGGCGCCCTGTAGCACCTTCTCTATCCTGGCCACCAGGTATATCTCAGAGTGGCGTCGTATCACGGTGAACAGACCCTGGAATAACACGCAGTTAGTGAGAACAGTAATCTATTTACGTTACTACGTGAGTTATTGTACATATGAATTATTTGTCTTGTGAAAGAACTGTTGACGAGATAAAAATCCATGTGGATTTCCAAATTTATTAACTTTAATAAATTAATATCCTCCAGTTGTAATAATGTAGCTGGGAACGATTTTCAATATAAGTCAAAACTAATTGGTTATCTTTAATTAAAACTTAATATTCATTTCTTAATTTTAACTAAATTAATATTTCATAAAATATTTATAACAAAATTTTAATTTATATTGCAATTTCATACACTTCTATTATTAATTTTCACCAAATCCTATTTAAAAAAAATTAAAATAATATTCTTTTTACAATTTCTAAGACAGCAAAACCTAAAACAAATTGCCTTCATCATTAAATGTATCTGACGGTACCTCCCAAAGGCACACTAAATAAACAAATTGATGTAGCTATCCATAGAGAGCTCACCTGTTTCTTGGTCGCACGGAGCCAGTCCTCGTTGAGTCCATTGAGGTCCGGCATGGTCTCCTTGCCCTCTATGGTGTGGAGTTTGTCGGAGGCCTGCAGGACCTCGGGCGGGATCATCTTGTTGATCTCAGGCTCGTTGGGATCCACATGGAAGTCCTCCGAGATCTTCTTACCCTCCTTGGCGTCATACAGGGCGAAGGAGATGAAGAACGGTTCGGGCTGAAAAGAAAAGTGAGATTTGTGAACAAGGCATCAAAATCTCTTCGTATGGAGATTTAAAAAATCTTATTTTATGTATTTTGGTTTAGAGCTGCTTTCAAGATTCTTTCATTTAATATGTGGGAATTTAATTTAACACTGACAAAGACCTACATTACATGTCTTGTTCCCGCCACCCTCGTCTGCCAGGTTGACTTGAAGCTTCAATCGGAACTCTTCAAGGCGGAGGAGGAATCTTTCAGCTTCCTGTTTAGGGAACACATCTATATCACCTTCGTCTTCAATCTCATCCTCTTCAAAGTTAGTCCGCTATAAACAAAACATATAGATTAGCACTGGAATGTCAAATTAAAATAGCTTTACAACACTTAGGGTTAACAGGAATTTAGTATTAAAGTTTCACAAATTTGCAATAATAATATTAATAGTATTAATAATAATAATAATAATAATAATAATAATAATAATAAAAATAAGTTGTTTGGTTAGCAGAATTGTTTTTCATCCAGAATTAAAATGATGTCTCTTTCAAATTGAAGTGAGGATGAATACTTAGAGATGGCCATAGCCAGTGTTTTAAAAGTTTGGCAATCTGTAAATAGCACTTGGAAATAAATATCACAATGACCAACTTACCCGCATATCTGGGTAGACATGGAAAAGGTTTTGCCGTGCCTCCTGTCGCGCACTGGACAGTGATAAATCTGACTCTCTGGAATACTGTGGAAAACAAAAACAGAGTTATCTCCCATAGATAATTATTAGTCCATTTACAAATTGAAAATAAAAAACATGAATTTTTGAGTGAAAGTAAACATCTATGGAATAACAATATTTAATAAAACGAACCCAGTGCTTTGTGTCAAGATCTTAGGTTGATTTTTCTATAAATATTTTCAATACAAATATGCATGGACATAGTGGAAATATGGCAATACACAATGTTGTAAGGATCCCTTACCTTGACGATGGGATGATTCATTGAACTTTCTTTGTAATTTTCTGGTTTTCCTGGAGCAGGAACGTCTTCTGTGAAATTGTCGAGAAATTATACACCGATTAGAAAGCATGATACATTGTTTACAAAGTGCAGTATGACCACAATTAGTACAATTACTAGAAGACCTGGGTTCTTAAAAGTTCGCTAACTATTTCATTATGTCGCAGCAGGAACCTTTCAACCACACGCTCTGTGGGATTTTAAGAAGTTGAAAAAAAAATACAAAATGGCCGCACCTCTCATGCTTTCTCTGGAGATCTGAGAGGCAGAGTCTGCGGCACTGATGACCTTGTTCAAGGTCATGATCCACTCGTCCATGTCCATGTCATTGTCTGCTGCCAGCAGACATGGCGGGCCGTCGCTCATCCGAATGTCAAAACAGTGCTTGCCCTTCTTCGGATTCTGAAACGAGAGGACATAGTTGACACTTAGTTTTTTTAGAAATCATTGAATTTCCCTGAAATTTCCAGCTGAAAAAACACCTTGTGCCCAAGAAACAGTGCTTGACCTTCTTTGGGTTCTGAAATAATAGGACATAGTTGACACATATAGTTTAGAAACCACTGAAATTTCCAGTACAAAAATACATCTTCTCCACAAGAAACCTGAGGTTCAAACCAAACCCAGTCTCGATGACCCAACTAAAATAAATATAACATATTAGGTACCGTACTGTATCTCTGCCAACATATGTGGCAAGATATGATAGACATAATCTTGTAAGTGTCTCTATGTCCCAACTGAAATACAATGAATTAATTACGGAGGTAACGTACCCTGACAACGTCTGTGGCCAAGTCCAGATACACTGCTCCTTTGACGTCAGACTTCTTCTCATCCTTGAAGAACTCCAGAATGTACGTGTAGTCTGTCTGCTGCTTCAGGACAAAGAACCGCCTCTTGAATTGCTGTATCAAAAAGAACACACAGGCTTAAGACATGAAAATAAATACTTTTAAATAGACACATCACATGCATTGTTACTTATTAGAGCTGATTATGCTTATATTTCACGTTGAATCGATACCAATTTAATTAATTATTTTACTGATAAACCCACACATTTTTAGTCTAGATCTAAAAATGAAAAGAAAAAATTTATCTATTAACCTTCTCACTGCTGAATAAAATCAAAGTGTTCTATTTCTGCATGTGATCGGGCAACTTAAGTCGCCTTCAGCAGGGCGAGGGTTAATGGAATATCCTGCTGTCAATGTGCTTCCAAGTGAGCTAATGAGCCCTTGTATTCAATGAAGATAATCCTAAAATTATCTCATTCTCTGTCACACTTGGAATTGTTCCCCAACTGTGGTTGGTTGGTTGATTTGGGGTTTAAAGTCACTTTCTAGAATCCCCAACTGTGACAAACCACAAGACTGTCATAATGGAGATTCAAACTCAGAACCTTCAGGTTTGTATTCTGACGGGCTAACCATTGGGCTCACAAAATTTGCTCACTGCATCATGTTTCGAACACACAATTTTGAAGGCCCGATGGCATTAAGCTCTACACAGATGACATAGATGGATGATGAAGTGCTCACCCTGGTGAAGCTGATGATGTTGTCCTTGCCGGAGTCTGGACCCTTGTACAGCCAGCCGTTCCTGGTGATGGTGGACACGGACCGGGACAGGGTGTCCTGGAGGTCAGAGGTCAAAGTTCAGTCATTGTTAAATTAAGAGATAAATATATGGTGCTTTGAAATTTGCTGGTGTTATTGAAGTTTGACATTGGAAAATTTCATTTGAACCTGACCCTAATATTTCATACTGGAAATTTATTTCTGGGCCAATCAAATTGCTATAGATATCCTAAATGTGTTACAATGCTGACAATCAGTGGGGGCAGCAACTTAACAGTTATGACCATATCTTCATAATGAGTGAGTGAGTTAGTGAATATGGAGTTTAACGTCGCTGCAGGAATCTTTCACACATTTGCGACAATCTTCATAATGAAAAATGGCTGAAAATTATTTCTTAAATGAGTCCAATAATTCAATAAGTCTTGGTATTTTTAAATATTAAGGATTGGGTATTTTACCTTGACTTGATTTATACTTTTCTGACCATTTGCACATTTAGAATATGGATAATAAATTGCGCATTCCAAAGTCAATGTAGTGCTGATAGATCTAACTGTTACTCACATCATCTTTTTCTTCTATTTCAGCATCAATCTCAAACACCTGTTCCTGGAGGTTCACCTGCCTTTTTGCTCTGAAAGTAATAATAATGATAATGATAATGATAATGATAATAATAATAATAATAATAATGATAATAATGATAATAATAATAATAATAATAATAATAACATACCTCAATCAATTGTTCTCTACTTGCCAGTCATTAAAATGATGGTCGGCTGGTTTTATATGGAGGTTAATTTAAAATACAAATTTGTCCACCTTGTGAGTGAGTGAGTGAGTGAGTGAATATGGAGTTTAACGTCGCTGCGGGAATCTTTCACCCATTTGCGATGATCCACCTTGTACAAATGTATTTTTATAGCAATGTTCTAAAGAATATCAGACATTAATATTGCAGTAGTCTTGAATCATTCCATGTCTGTAAATCTATTTAAATTAGATAATGATAGGGAAGACAATGGTTTCAAAACAAATGATAAAATCGTAATATGTTGCCAATTTGAGTAATCAACCTCACGTTTTATGACACAAGACTAAAAATGATATTATTAGAAAGAATAAAATAATTTTTTTTGGAAACATCTCCAAAACGTCAACAGTCTTTTAAAACCATAAAAAAAAAGAGGATAAATAAAAAATGGTAGTCACATTGTGCTATTGATATAATAATGCTGTATTCATTACTGAACATAACCAAGGTGATGAATTCATTATCCGAGTTGGACATGGTAGCGGAAATTGAAGTATGTTCTTGACATCTTAGCAACCCCACCACCACAGTGGGACAGGCCATCCATCACAGGGCGATTATTACATCATACATCAATATATTGACCAGTCTGTGGCCAAACTTCAATGACACATCAACTTTGGGAGGTCAGACATCCTGGACTGTCCAATCAGTCCAGCTCTGATCAATACAGAGCTGCATGGAGTCGGACTAAATCCTCTGTCAATATAGTTAATAGTTGTGGACTTAGCGCTGATCCTTGTCTCACCCACACTTTTATAACATACAATTGATATGTATATTCTACTTTTTAAATGAATTAAAGAACATGAGTATTGGATAATATCTGATTATTAAGTAATGCCTGATAATCAAGAAACACACTCCACATTGAGGATACAAGTGATGTGGTAAAAGACTGAATGTAAAGCTAGCCATCAGTTCTAAGGCCAAGATGGGTGGCAAATAATGTTTGGAGCAAAATATAATATCTGGTCAAGGAAATGAGACATCGTGGTAGTATTGAAAACATAGTCTTGAGAGACTATCTGAGAGATGTCTGTCTGATAAATAACTGTTTGGAAAGAGAGCATTTGACATGGCTGGATCAAGAGCATAAGTGTCACGACTGAAGAGGGATATTATTTATGTCTCTGGATAGAGCATTTGACATCCTGGGTTAACAATTAGACAGGTATCTGTCTTGGTAGAGAGCATTTGATAGAAGATTAGAGAGCATCTGATAGAAGAGCATCTGACAGATGTAGAGTATCTGACAGTTGTAGGGTATCTGATAGATATAGAGCATTTGACAGATGCCTGGGTAGAGAATCAGAAAGGTATCTGTCTGGGTAGAGATGATCTAACAGAAGATGACATGTAGCGCATCTGACAGATGTCGGTTATCCCTGGAATGTCTTTCATTTTCTCTTATCACCATGCAGCTATTGCATCAACACCGGCATGCTAGTCTACCACCTTGTTTGTTGACAGAGCTTGTTGTTGTGGACGCACGCCAGCAGATACCATCAAGTAAGGTACGCTTGAGATGCTGTCCTACATCCTGATAACCTTCATCTCCATCAGCAGCTCCAGGTAACAGGATGCGCTGTCTGTAGAGTGGCAATGCAGGTAGCATCCTTGGTCTGTCAGTACCAGCCGGTGCTCGCAGGTTTACTGCGACATTTAGCGCTACGGATGTTGCAGGTTTCTTCCTGCACTAAACTGACAAGAAAGAATCTTGAAAGCGACTCTAAACCCCAATTAAAAAAATAATATCTAAAAAGAAATCAGCAGCTCTAGGTAGCGGAAATGTAATCTCCCTTCATCTGGTGATCACAGCCCCTTCATTCTGTGTCTCAAGAAATGAGGACTCTCCAACTTTGAAGAGATTCCTCGGCAATGCCTTACTGTAGCAGGCTGAGTGGAATGGCCTAACGAAGATGCCTGACAAGACAGATTGAATCATGCACAAGTGGAGATAACTCTGAAAGAGATCAATCAGAGTTATCCTCTGACCACTCTATGGGTCCTTGTCCAGCTGCTATTGGTTTTGCATGACAGATCTCCATAGGGCATGGAACAGTCAAGAGATGCTTGACATCACATCTTGAACTATTATTATTATTATTATTATTATTATTATTATTATTATACAGTACCGGTACTTAATTGTTTCAAACTTTCATATGAAACATTATCCCTTTCCCTACTGGATTTGGCAGTCGCTGCTCTTTAGGTTGCATGCCTTCAGCATGGAGAGGGTTAATTAATTCATGAGTAAAAAATATAATGATCCATAATTAATTAAAAAAAATATTTATCTTGAGAGATTTGCAGAAGGTTGTGAAAGATTTCAAAATGACTAAGAATGAAAAGAATAATGACGACGATTTATTTTTTCACAGAGATTTCCTAATTTTAAAGTCTGTGACAAATACCAGAATCCCTAAACTCAAAGCATTCATGGCTCTCAATCCTATCAAATAAGCAGCCAATACAGGAACCCATCAGCAAAGTGATGATGCAGACCCTAATAAATACCATCAAGTAGCCACATGATCTGCCGTAAACTCCACACCGCCTACAACCAAGCAGACCACTCATGTGGTTGTCATCAGCCAAAAGGACACAATTTCATTACATGTGATGAGCTGGTTATCCAAGGTTTTACTGCTTTATTATTGATCTGGTCGCAGATTGCATTAAGAGATATCTGTGACCGACCAGATTATATTCTGGCCTGAAGTTGCGGACTATGGTGGACTTCCTATACTGACCAGGGCATCATTTCACAAAGCACTTTTATCTACTACGAGACCAGCCCATAGTACTCTCGTAGCCATCTCTAATACATGAGTACCTTACCTTGAACTTACGAGAGCGCTACAGTCTCGGAGTGGATAAGAGAGCTTCACCTTGAACTTACGAGAGCGCTACAGTCTCGGAGTGGATAAGAGAGCTTCGAGAAGCTGAAGTTCTATTATTTTCATTTTCAATGTTCAGGGAAAAAAGGGGGATTACTCTGGAGTATGTTCACTATTTCTATATTTATGTTAACATATTACTCAGAAAAAAAGTTATTTGGCATAAGTGAATCAACTATAATTCCCGCCCCAAAGAGCTTTTGTAGAGGTCATTCTGATCCTGATGTTACGAAACGTCTTTCAGAATGATTTCATGCTCACCTCAGGTTTTGCGTGTAATACAACAGAACTTGCCAGTGATAGAAACTAACTGTAAAACTTACTATCCCGAATAGTGATACAAATAACAAATGCTCTGAATTTCTACTAGCACTTATGATACCTTTAGCATTGGGAGAAATGGCCGGGGCTATAGCGGGCTAGTGTTAATTTTGATCCCCGCATAGAACACTCACGCAGGAAGTTGCTGATAGCTGCCGGAGTACGCGTTGTACTTGAACTTGATCATGTGACACTTGCTGTTGTACGTCTTGATGCACTCCCGCACCATCAGGCTGGTCGCCTCGTGCACGGCTTTCTTCGGCACGGTGGAGTGGACGGTCCGTCGTTTCTTCCCCGGCGTGGGTGCCTGCAAACCATGGAAAATTAACGTCTTATTATTGTTTCTCTTGAAAATTCACAGATAAATCAATGAAGAGTATTGTGTGCATTAATCCATACAAATACGGTGATATTGCCCATAGTGTAGATATTGGTACATTATTTGTTGGGTGGGTAGGTGGATGAATGAATGAATGATTGAATGATTGAATGAATGATTAAATGATTGATTGATTGATTGATTGATTGAATGATTGAATGATTGAATGAATGAATAAATGAATGAATGATTGAATGAATGATTGAATGGATGATTGAATGAATGATTGATTGATTGAATGAATGAATGAATTAGTACTTTACATCGGAGCGAGAATATTTCACCCATGGATTAGATTTGAATATGGTATGTGTATTTTTGGGGTGGAGGAGTGAGTGATAATTTTATGAACTAATTTTTAGGAGAAATCTCTTTTATTATGGGAAATCAGCTTCAGGACAAGTGCACCAGTGAAGTCAGTCAACTGTGTGTGTGTGCACTTGCGTGTGTGTGTTTGTGTGTGCGAGTGTGTGCGTATGTGTATGTGTGCGAGTGTGTGCGTGTGTGTGTGTGTGTGTGTGTGTGTGTGTGTGTGTGAGTGTGAGAGTGTGTGCGTATGTGTGTGTGTGAGAGTGTGTGCGTATGTGCGTGCGTGTGCATTACATTATTGTATAGTGTATAATAAGTTCCAGATGTGTATTGGCATGGTTCGTCCAGTTCCTCCTACTGTGACACAGTGACAGTATAGCGTGCAAGACATCTCGGCCATAGAAACAAGCCACACATGTTCTTTATGAATTATGAGTCTAGACTACTTCCTCGGTAAATGAAGCACATACTTCAATAAACTCTTAAAATATGCATAATTAATTACGTCAACATGAAAATGTACTTTATTTCATTGCATTGACATCCAATGAGTTGATTAACATGATTAATAGTTAACTCAGTGCTTGTTGATAAATCATGTGTTTATTTATTTATTTTCTTTGAAAATTTAACATTAATTGTCCATTCAGTGTTCAAGATTAGAACACTACCTTAATTTTCACTTCATATAAGATTTTATTTTTTTGGAGAG
>JAUTBZ010167216.1:0-47127 GCA_032361785.1 Lepetodrilus galriftensis | reverse complement strand
AAACGTCATATGATATAAACCTAAAGAACGTATTATCCTACACCATGTACAGTGATTGCATTCCTTCCCAATGATCTGATATCGAAAAATCAGTTAATTTTCCTGGAAATCAGTTTGTTTATTTACATAAACTGCTATGTGATCAGGAGCATCTGAAATGCGGGGTCATAGCATATGACGTCAACTTCGGTAATGTGAATACCGCGCGCGGATATCAACCGTCTGACCGAGGACCAATTACAGCGTACACTTCTAACCACGTGACTAACATTGAGCGGGATGCCAGTCCTCCAAGTCAGGTTCAAACTGGAGTTCCAAGGTGTGCATATATCTGACTGCGCTTCCAGTTCCTCTTGTTTCAAGCCTAAACGACTTGATTAATGATAAAGCAGTGTGTGTATGTGTGATGTAAATGTTGCCAGTCACCTATTCACATTACACGCGAGACTGATAATGAACCTGTTCTTGTGTTGATCAATGAAAGATAAACGTGTTCAGCTATATACTCTCCATTGTCTCCAACACATAACATATTAAAGGTGTACAATAATCAATATATACTGTACTTTAAATTAGCATATATTTTAAAGTGCTATCTGGTAAACATGTGGTCTATGTTCAGATATATCTGCATACTGCACGAATTACGGGACGAATAGTTATCATATATGACGCGTCTTACGTTTATCTTATGAATTTTAAAGTCATACATTAACATTTTTTAATTTTCATTTTGACTTTCGCAGCTGCTAAACCAATTTTTAAAATGTAATCACTTAACGTTTTATGTAAGTTCGCATACCCCGTCTTAGTGAATTTGAAAATTTATGTAAGTTGTGTCTACCCTCCAAGTCGTAAAACATTTGATTAATGTAGACAGAATATCTTTGGCTTATTCACTCCATACACACATTAATGTTGCTGGCTACGCAGTCCGTATTGCTAAGTATTCCTTCAGATACCAACATGTCTGCCGAGGATGTAGGAGCAGTCATGCAACTGCTACAAACACACCACCATGTAATAGCAACTAGCTGGGACAGGTAAGCCTATTTTAAACACAACATAATATTAAACATGCATGGGGTACTTTAGAAAACTATGCAATTCAAGTGTCGAGCTGTTCTGCATAGACCACATCTTGTAAGTACATGGGTATAATTAATGTATTCTTTGTATTACCTGTCTTAATCTACCCATCATCATTAACTTCCTTCTATCTTAAGGAATAAGAACATTATATTTATAGTTATTGCAATATTGGATCATGAATGTTTTTGAAAGAAAAACATTTAATGACGCGTTTGAAATATCGATAAAATAAATATGCTATTATATTGCCGAATTCATTAAACTAAATGTCGAAGCGTACATAAAAGTCGGTTTCTTTGTTCAAAGAGGGGACAGTTGAATTGACAACTCCTCGAGAGACTGACTGCATTACGTCTAACGAGTTCGCAATAGCGGATGTATTCTGTATTTAAACGAACGTTTCGATTGACATATCATACCATGTGGCATCGTACCACGTATGAACAACCTAGCGCTATGCCATAAGTATATGCATAGGCGCTAAAATAAGTACATGTATATAATGGTCATAATCTTATATTGAACAATACTATTCATCATAGCATTCTCGCAAACATAAAGTGAAACATATAACATGATTCATATATTGTTACAACAAGGCAAGTATGAGCATGGTATACATTGACTAGGTGAGTAACGTGATATGAAGGATTTGTGTATATTAATTAGGTAGCTTGATTCCTGTTATATCCGTCGTACTTGTTAATACTAATTACTATTTCACTGTCGAAGTGCTAATTTACTAATCATGCACATTATGACGGAAATAGGTTGTCAGTTTGACTGACTTCAAAAACATCGACAACGACGAATATGGTGGTGAGAATACTGCTCCTCCTCCTCCTCCTCCTCCTACTACTACTTATACCACTACTACTTCTACTACTACTTCTACTACTACTACTACTACTACTACTACTACTACTACTACTACTACTACTACTACTACTACTACTACTACTACTACTATTATTATTATTACTATTACTACTACTATTATTATTATTATTATTATTATAATTATTATACAAATTTATACCGCAAATATGGGGAGCATTCAGCGTGACTAGGATATAATTACAGATTGTAGAAAGATTATTGGTCAAAGATAAAAGTGTAGGATATGGAATATATAATGGAATATATAATGAAATTGATAATTAATACATTGTTAAATATGTACATATATTACTGAATGAATAGTATCAGCACACTAGGTAGGTATACTATGGTACAGCTGCCGGTGTACATTGATTCTATACTGGTGTATGCATAGCCGTTCTTTAAGTAGGTAGATATTACATAATTAATATGACAATTAAATTGCATCTGCTGTTGTTGGTATTATTACCGGTCTACGAATTCAGTATATCAGTTTGAATTAATGTTTACCGTCGCTATTGTAAACAGAGGTTTGAGCAACTTGCTTCTCAATATTAGAAGACTTAAAATATACTATAGCATTAATACTAAATATAAAATTAATCTATACAATACAACGCCTATCATTAGAGGAATTTATGTATCTGAATAAGTGAACTTGAACATGTATACTAAGCAGCTGCTTATTTAGATGGGAAGTGACAAACGCTGGAATTAGCAATACCGTGGCAATATAAATGCCAAGCGATAAATAAGGGTTATTTCAAGTCTAATCTATATTTAATTACCCGCACCACAACTATGTATCTCATCTTCCAGAGACTCGGATTATTTAGAAAAACAATATAAATTATATAATTAACTGTAACATGATATATGCGCCCACAAATACAGTGCGAGACCATACTGACTGAAGTGACGCTGCGTTACTACTTCGTGGATGCGGGTGTATTTGATTGGGAAATTTAGATGAAGTATAGTCGCGCACAGCTGACTTCATACAACGTTCGCATTGAAAAACAGGACACACTATTGGAACATGCTGTGGGCCGATTCCAGTCCTCCAAGAAGCTCGTACATGGATTAATAGTTAATATGATATAATGTCATGACACAGCTAGCGGAGTTACGTTAGACGAGACATATAACACGAGAGAATGGGTCATTGTTAGTATCCAACCATGTCAATATTAATATTGACTGTACGATTCCTAAGAGAAATGTTGGTCTTATGGATTTGCGTTTTATTTCCACTCCCGTGAATTGCTGGAGAATCATCAACTCATTAAACGTGGGTTACATCACTGCCATAAACACCGTACAGCCGTGGTAGGCGAGTCTCACTGATTTACCTTGGTGTAACTCGTAGATCCTGTGGCCAAACGACGATGGCTGTGCGGAAGCGGAAGTCGCCGACATAGCTCCCGGAAGGAGCGGAAGTGACTCAGCTCCGATCTGGAACGGATACGGCGGGTACATATTGTTGTTGATCACGTAGCGGTGGTAACCTGAAAAGTAGAATTAAGCATAGTTTAATAGCAGGAATACGTAAAGAGTATGATAAATTCGTTGAATACGAGTATGATTCTAGCATCTATGTTTGATAAATCTGATTTTGAGAATGTTTGACATCACAGTTCCCCAACAGCGGAAATGTGAATCAGTTGGAAGCAATTAACAACACATTAGGCTACAACAGCTCTGGCCTGAGAAACAGAATAAGCCCGTTTATAAAGAAGCTGCTGAATATTCCCTTGAAATGAATGTCGCTCTCACATTCAACAAGACATCTGAAGTAGCAGGTTTGTCAATGGACGTACTCGCTGAACTTACATGTATACAAGACTTAGTCCCGTGAATACTGAGTGGCAATAAATCAGTGGCAATAGTCAAGCAATGACATCATGGCCACGGCAATAGTGAAACTTTGAGAATAGAAACATACTAGTCTGTATTTAGCTTCATCCACAATACGAACGATCATTAGCCTTGGCTGGGCGTTGAAGACTCTTAGTTTGCGAAACAACAAGTAACACCCACACCGAAATCCCAAACCCACACCGAGATATTGCGAGATTTGGCAGCAGAATATCGGTATTGTTTCTCATGGGGAAACCGCATTATAAATTATGAAAATAATTATGCATAATATACGTATGGATCATATGCACGTGCCTGTGGACGGTGGTCCTAGGATGCACGTCTACACGTGACATTTAACATAGTCTCGGGAGCGTGCTCGGCCTATTAATTATCTTAATTGAAAGGCAGACCGAGTGGGTTCTAATCCTGCTCGAGCTATAGATCGACGCACCCACACGCGCAACCACGCACCTTTATGAAAGAACAATTGTTTATTATAGTGTGATATATAGAAACAGGTTGCTATATATATGTCAAGGAACATTACGTTATTCACAGTTAAAATAGTGCAGGTTTGAAAAAACCCAGCAATCATATATAATTGAGTGGACATTTCAGTCACATATTTGGTTATTATTAAATAAAGGTTGAGACATGGACTGATAAGCGTGAGAAGGGTTTTATCTCTTTGGTTAGACACACGAGAAAATAATTTCTTTTTCAACTGAATATCAGGGTCATAAAGCAATTTGCAGTGTGATTAATCTCCACGTTGACTGGAGGTAGAACCCCGACAATGTATTTGTTAAACTCATTGAAACATACGAAGAGTTGTGGAACTTGGCAGTCGTATTGATTCCCACATCCCAAGCCTTGAATCGTAACTGTAGATGATTGATTTTACCCATCAATACATACGTTGACCCGATCTATTCAGAAATGACAATCGGTCATTTATAATCCAACCCATAGCTAAGTTCAGCATGAGAAATGAGGCCATATCTCTTGATTCAATCACATTCTCATTTAAATCCTTCAAATTCACAGGCGAAGTGGGCCACGCTACGGTGCCGTCTTGTCATCTCCTGCCTCGGTGAAGACCCGACGAGGGGGAGGGGGGGGGGGGGGACGAGGGTAGTATCTGACAGGACTGGAAGGCGGAGGGGTCTGACAGGGAGGGGGAACGAGAGGGATCTGACGGGCCTTTACACCTCACGCCGTACGCCTCATTGTCAAGAATGATCCTATTATTAGTCGCTTTGAATTAAAAAGCAATTTCAATTCAAGCCTGTATCCCCAAATGGCAGGGCCCGACCACCACAGTCCGTGATCACCCAGACGTGGCCACGTACTACCCCACCTTCTTCCCTGGCCTGGGTACACAGCTACATTCCTGGCCCGGGCGGCACTATCCAGGGGTAACGCTGTGATAGTGAGCCTGACTACAATCCACGAGGTATTGTCCAGGGAATCGTTTCTCGAAGCTCTCTTAGCCGCTTAGGGACCATAGCACTCTCTTAAAAATGTGTTAGCTATCGGCAAAGAGAGGGCTATGGTCCCTTAGCGGCTAAGAGAGCTTCGAGAAACGATACCCTGGTGCCGTCACGGACCCGGGGACCTTGACTTGCAGGTGGACATGGTTCACGTGGCTGTAAGACTGGAGTGGAGTTATCGTCCTTGGTAGCTCTGTATCAGCCATGGTTTAACGTACTATAACTAAGACACTAAGTTAAACGGGGAAACATCCGCTATGTATCACTGACATCCGTTCTTTTCCCTATAAAACCTGGGCAATATTTCACTACTCGTCATCTAATAAGCAAAGCAACAGACAACATGTGTGTAATATAGCAACATCCGTCTGGGAGAAGTGTCATCCATCACAAGGAGGATTTGTATTTGAGTCAATCGACACGAGTTCAAGAAAAACTATCAGTTAGTTACGTTGGTGAATCAGCAAGTCTCCGTCAACGACAGAGCCGTCAGTGGTAGTTTAGTGCGCATTAAGAAGGTATCGGGAACATGATTAATGGAAATAATTCCTCCGAAATACACGCAACACTACTTCATACAGCATCTACTAAGTGTTCAGAGCACACAACCCATTTCTCGCATATATGCAGCATAGACATACATACACTTAATAGATGTTCTCTCCATTTAGAAAACAAATTCGATATGTCTTATGGACCAAACACCACGCCAACTGACGTCTATATATGGTTACACTGTTCCTGACTCTTCAGTAATTCCCTGCAACACGTCCGGGTTATCTCCCCTAACTGTCAATCTAAGCCTGCCAGCTGACTCGAGGATCAATCAAAAAAACTTGCAGATGAGGAGCAAAACATCCATCAAGTAGAGTAGTGTTACCGTAACGCATCAATTGGTGGAGGTCGATGTGAACGTTACCGTGACGGTTACTTTGAAGGTTACTGTGCATAGTACTGTGTATATTACTGTGTATGGTACTGTGAGTGTTATATGTAGGGTTGGGAGCAAGAAGGAAACTATTGCATGCAACATGGTATCGGTTTCGCTGGGTCTGTAGATGATTCCTTCATCATGTGTCCGCGAGTGACACACCGACTCCTACAGACGTCAATGGGAACACCGTACCCATGTGTGTAGCATCAATACCCAGGGTATACACTCGCCTCTGTCATCATAGTACGCGTGCACCTGATACTACGAGAATGAAAGGACAGTGTATATCTACTCACGACTACAGTAGAGCTTATGGTTGTGATCGATACTGAAAGATATGCCAAAGAGGTCCTCTAAAGCTTGGTAAGCGTGTGGAATTGAAGCGATAGTAAAAAGACCACGGGCAGGGCAATTGGATCTGCATGTTGGAAGTGTTGAAGACCTCTATCGATGGAATACTGAGAGGAGATGGTGGAGAGATCGATCCAAAGGTCGCCACGACATCACCGTGTACAGTCAGGACTACATCGACATAGTCGCCTTCATCTTAGCCTGCCAATCTACACAGACAGGTCTGAATGACATATCCTGGCCACGCCCACATACTGGGACTTAAACACACATTGCATCTTTCAAATAGCACCAGTACAAACAGCACCAGTGCAAACAGCACTATGTATAGTAGATTGTGTTACAACGTGAATATACATCCAGTCGTACAACCTTGCTCGGTACACCGCTGTGATCTAGCTGCTCGTGGTATGTGCAGATAGTGTCAAGGTAATAATACATGTAGAACATAAACTACGAATACTGGTAAATATACACATGCCTGTGTGTGTATGGTTCAATGTTCCAATATTACATAACGTTACGCTGGCGGCAGACAAGCAGTATTATGGCTGTCATTATAGATGCATTAATCCTGGGAAATGTGAAGAATGACTACTGACTGCATGGGGGTCGTATCAAAGGCAAGGATGTCCGACTTCTGTCCATGTTATGTTATTTGTTTTATTGATGGATTCCAGTAGTTTTTCGTGATGTCACTAATAGGACATGGCCTGTTTAGTCAAAACTGACCTGTACTGAACATAAATGGATCTACTATGTTACCTACACTGACGCTATTTTGAACTATGCCTATAACTACAAGTCACCGAACAATTAACTGCAAAACATATAAGGTATGTTTCAACTTTAGTCATGTCTAAATCAACAATGGCTAACGTTGTGGTTTCTGTACAGTTCCGCGGTTTTGTACGATGTTTCCCTAGTTCATGACCTGGTCCCCTAAAACCCACACTCCCTAAAACCCACACTCCCTGCTAATGTGTCCAGATTGAGGTCTGTGCTGTGAGTTGTCAGTAATGTACCCAGACCCACATCGTGTGGGTGTATGGGCCTCCGAGCTGTGTCGGATATCAGTGACAATACACAGACCCGGTCTCATTCACTTGGCCACACTTTGGATATGTGTACATTTCTGTACCAGGCCTCGGGTTGTGTGGCTCAGAACATCCCCTACCCCAGAATCCGCAGACCCTGCATACACGCCGCTGTTCCAAACAGAAGAAATCTCATTTTACGAGAATCTTCGCCTCTAGCTGTCTTTTATGTCGGAAAATATTAATATTCAGCCTCGTCGTATGACAGTGAATACACATCCATCATGTCTGGGGAAAGGAGGGCAGATAGACACTCAAAGAATAAATTACATCCCTTTTAATCCTGCTTGAAGAGGACCGGAGCTGTGGGAGGGCCTGAGTGCTGCACTGCTAATGACTGGCCCGGGGGTGAGCGCAGTACTGCACCGCCTCACACAGGGGAGGGGACGAGGGGCCCAACTCTTCAATGAAACATCCGTAACCTGACCACAAGGCAGAGAGAGAGAGAGAGAGAGAGAGAGAGAGAGAGAGAGAGAGAGAGAGAGAGGAAGGGAGAGAGAGAGAGACTGGACCTGAAGGAGAGGGGGAGAAGAGTGCTAGCAACAGAAGCTGAGAAGGGGAGTCGGAAAGGAGAGGGAAGGATTTTAAAGAAAGAGGGATAGAAGGAGAACAAATGAAGAGGGATCTATATTACGAAGCGATCAGACTGCTGTAACTGAATACTTTCTGGGTCGGTAAGATAGAGATTTGTATATGATACGGTCACATGGAGTAATGTTACCAGAGAGAAAATACGCACCCGTGTAACCTATAATTCATTTACTGATATTACAGCCTGGGTAGTATATAACGCAGCGGTCTGTATTCGTGGACAGATGGTCAAGGCGGTCACTTCTGGCGGACCCGGGCTGACCATCAGAGGGCGCCACGTGATGTCAACCTCTTAATAATGCCCGGTAATGAGGATTCCATTCTCGAAATTCCCCCCAGCGGGATGACTTGTTAATGTCGTTTCCGGGCAGTTTGAGGAAAAGCATTACAATATGAAGCCAAACTAGCCTACCGCCACTACTAGGCACGTTCCTTTGTCACAAGGCACAGTTCCTTCAGTTTTCACAATAAAAAGGACATATTTCTTTGGGGTTTTAACAATTTCAAGAAATCCTGATTACAATTACAATTAATAAAAAATATCACAGTAATAGGGATGTTGTTAAATGTTAGAAACATTTCACAAGACACATTCTTAGTTTTTCCGACCACAGGCATAGGAAAATTAGATACAGTAACGAACTCCTCCACGGATATATCCACACAAACCTCCTCGATGATCTGGCAATGGAGACAGGTGAATTCGATTCCTTAGAGCATCCAGATTACAAGATCGGATCCCTTTGAACGTTATTGCACTTCTTCGAGGTCCAAGTTAATACAAACTCGTCGTCCACTAGACCCAGGAAGCCGCGGAGATTCCCAGAGCGCTCTTCTAAGATTTACAACACACGATATTGACCTACGCGAGACTGAGAGACATCTTTCATTGGTCCATTCATTTACCAGCTCCTATCTAAATCCAAGATGAAATCGTGACCATATTCAATGAAGTAAAATATACGTATACGATGCCGAGTCGAATGCTACGTAAAAAGCAAACGTTCACTACCAGTACAAGAAATATATTGGTCGTTTGATAATCAATTATTCATCATTCATTGGTAAAAGACTAATGTTGCATGCAACTACTGAACTACTTTGATAACTATATGTCAACCTTATAGATCGCTAAACGAATCTTCTAGGGAACCATATGAACCGACCAATATATGAACCACCTAGACGATCCAATACACCATCCATTAATCTATTATCTAACCAACTATACTACCAAACGAACCCACGAGTATACGAACCTTCCATGCGACTTAGTAAACGAACCTGCCAATACCGTCTAGAAATCTCAGCAAACCCACCATTCAATGAACCGTCTCCACGACCCAGTAATCAGACCATTAAGCGACCCATCTAGACTACCAATAGACCTACCATGACACCCATATTCAATACAAATCAACGTCTAACCCAATAAAGGAAGCTCTCCTTTCTCAGGGATAATTATTTCAATCTAGTTTCTACTTCAGAAGCTCTGTAGAAGTGTTTAGCCAAGGGCTTGAAATTCAAATGAAAGAACAGTTAACATTGCTGGGTTGTTAAAACAGTGGAGTTGTTGTAATGCGGACTCCCAGACGTCCCCTCTGTGTTTCAGGTTCGTCCACACCTCCGGCAGAGTGAATTGGATGAGGTGCACCCTTCGGGGCCTAGAGACTAGGATGTGTCTGTAAGAAGGGAACTCTCGACAGGGGTCTCCACGACGAGCTTTTGTATCTGGTTGGAGTAGTCTGTTGGGATTACAAGCCCCTATATTTCTGTTCCGCTAACTGTCAATCAGCTAAGAACGTGATTCATGGAAAGAAGCCCTTTACAACACGGAGGTTGGAGTTGGAGGGCTCCAGCAGAACTGACGCCCTGTAGTACACACTGTGTTGAAGACAGTCACTCATAGCCAGACTATATACTCATGAAGACGTTGGATAATTGTATCTGCCAATTAGTATGAGTAACACCATTGCAACACGAAATGCATGACTGTAACAAGAAAACCTACTTTCTAACTTCAATGTCGTAGATTGATGTTTATTGACCTACTGGAGGGTTGTGGTTCACAGTATTGAAATGGATAGTTGAGGGTTGTGCTTATAACACTGTGAAATTGTTTACTTGGCCAGTCAATCTAGCTATTGTCCTCCAGGTATAACCTATTAGTATGTCCAGAAATCTGAAGACCAGTAAACAATGATTAAATCAGTCGACGAAGGCTTCTGGCTTCGTTAATCTACGAACGTGTCACGTTAGTTACGGTGAAGATAGATATCAAGCTATGAATTACATATTAAAGAAATAGGGATATCAGTTGAATATCTGCTACTGACATTCATAGTGGATGGATGGCTGCTTAAAATTGACACGTGGTCATTGCCAGGCAATACCAGATAACTCTCATTCGCCTACCCTCACACACACGCACCCACGCATATACGTATATATATATCAGGATTAGCATCAGCCAATCCTTCGTTCCACATCAGCAGGAATTGTATCACATGCTTGATTAATGTTGAAATACAAGGGGAGACAAGCGATACCACATAATCTCGATGGTTGGGAGCGCTGATCAAATACGCCAGTGGTTTCTAACATAGCAGTCGTCCTTCTGAACAGGCCTCACAACTCTGTTCGTGCAATGCAGTGACCTTGACCTTCATTCAATATTACTTTCTGAAAATAGACCTGAACGTGTAGGAGCAGCTATCCTGCGACTCGTCACTCTGTGTATGTTAGATGTGGCTTATCAAGACTTCACACAATGCACACTGCGGTGCTGGTATCCTAGGCAGAGGGAGATAACGTCGATAATACCAATGAGCGACAAATAGCAACGCACATCATAGAAACGTTCTCAGAGTCTAGCACTTAAACCTCCTGGTATCTTATAGAAACAGTAGCCCTGGCATTGAACTATCCACTTTGAAGTTGAATTCGTATTTACGATGCTTACATGCCTATTAAATAAACCGCATGTGCATTGTATCAGCAGAGCACTAACTCAGATGTGGCAGTTATATGCGTATAAAGGGGCAGAACTAGGGGTTTATCGTATATTCACCAGAATGCAGTAAAGCCCGTCCCGAATCTAAGATAAGCTGCACTGTATTGAACAAAACTGTTTCTCTAAAAGGATCGGAAAATAACTTCTCAAATATACACACACCCGCCCTGTTTCGTGACTGAGACAAACAATAATAAGAATCCATTTATTAAATGTGCATGTTGGCATAACCATCCCCGAAGATGCACGCCATGTGAGCCTGATTTCCATTGGTGGAATCTAACAGCTGGTGTCTTCTCACAGGTCCGCGCCTTGCAAATATGCGACGCCCCCTTTAGGTCTTGATAACACACTGCAGCAGAATAAACAACTGACGGTCGTGCATATTTCCAAATGGTTATCTGAGGAGGCTATCGGAAATGGAAAGTAGATGAGTTTGGCGTGGCGACTCACTGCAGCATACCCTGGGCATGGGTCAGAGATCCCGAGCTGACTGCAGGCTTTATCCTCCAGCTACACGAGCATGTATACCCAGGGAAGGCGCGCGCGTGCGACAGGTGCACGTGACAGGCACGTTCAATACACATGACATTTTAAAACACATAGCACGTTCATGTGGAAGAGATAAGTGAGTCAGAAAAGGCAGACAGAAAGAATATGTCTCCACTAGCGGGCTGTGAAACACATTGTGCTCTTCTGAAATACACAATGTTTGGTGAGGAAGATGGATTGGAGGGACCAAATGGTTCACCTCTCACAACAGTTCCGTCACAAAAGCAGGTATATTTCGGTTCTCATTAACATTAGAGCGATCATATTAATATATAAGCGGATAATAGAAAGTGTGTAATTAAGAAGGCTTTAGCTCACTAGTTGCAATGCCAATGACACCGCGTTCCTTGAAACAAAAATATACACAATGATGGCAAGGCGCTGCATGAATTGTTATGAAAGATATTTTAAGAAAACAAAACGTTATAGATGTCATAACATGGTAGATGGTATATAGAGTGTTTACCCTCTGGGTGGGCGTGTCCCCAGTACTGCTGGACGTCAGGCATCAGCGACTTGAGGCCCTCTGGGGCGTGGCTAGCTCCACTGAGGTACCCGCCCATCAACGCGAATCCCGCTCCTGCAATGAGTACAAATATTACTATTACTCACTGGAGAAATGTGTGCACGTGTCTCGCATGTATGTGTATTAACTAAAGCTTGACGGAAACTCTAACATATAAATATGCCTAGAAAACAAGACGTTAGCGTTCCGTCCGTGTTCATCAAAAGGCCGTAGAAAGCGAATTACTCAGCAGCTAGTAGCGGTCTTTGAGTTCCCGGGTTAGCTACTCATGCTTTGCTCCACGCTAGTTGCCATTTATTGTCCAGGAAATCCAATTGCTATGTTAATTGTTGCGGATAAAAACTGCATGACAGAAGAAAATTAAAAGGATATCCGAAGACCAGATTTATCACCCGCCGTATCGACTTTTTGAGGACCATTCCACGCGAAGCCTGGTTTTGTGGGATGCCGCCTGTAGCAGAACATCGTGTTATCTCAGTCAGTAGGAATCGTGACATATTAAAGAAGACGCCACTTGAAATGGACGAGAGTTATTGTTAAATGTTATTCGGCTTTGAATAATGTTTGTCTGATCTCGTAATTTACAATCTGGAGTCGGTGTCGCAACGTAACTACGTAATGCAGATATGTGCACTATATTGAAGGCAACGTATCCACGTCCTGTGGATATATATACACTGTATATCGAGTAGGTATGTGCACTGTATTGACTACATATGTGCACTGTATTGAGGAGACATATCCACGTAAAGAGACATATCCACGTACTGCAAGTATATATATGCACTGTATATCGAACTTACACCAACAGATATGTTTCAACTTTCAATAGGTACGACAAGCCTGGTTTCAAGTAGATACTATAGATGCATGTTATCAGTGATGTAGAAGGTGGTATTAATGTATGTGTACACCTGTACAGCGGTTCTCAGGTGAATCTCTATCTCAGCTCAGATCAACGTCCTCAGTCAGAGGAGATCCTCTTGTACTAGTCTTAGAACCATGGTGCACGATGCAGCGTTAAAAACCCATAAAGAAACAATCACTCATTTTTATGATCTTTAAACGAGACAATTTACACGTTTTGAAAATTTCTTACAAACTTCCCGTCCATAAAATTTCTCAAACTTTACTCGGGTTACCCATAGAGACATATAGTTCGGGATAAATTGTCCATTTCAGAAAGGTTTTATACTCTTGTCCGCATGAAATGTAATGTCTGAAACTTTCCTTGCAAATAATACCAGCGACCAATACTCTCCCAGACTATGAGCTATGCGGTGCGGTATTCACATCCATGAGTCACGTGTCATTGTATAAAACAGTGCCCAGTTTGACATCATATCGTAGATAAAAGTGATGACACCTCTTCATATCGCGCAAGAATCGTTGCTATCTAAACGTATTTCGTAATATTAATACGATTTTGCTATTTTAAATACCTAGAATAGCTTGTTTAATTTTACAAACAATGATGTTGACAATCTGACAAGTTTCTGTACGAATTTGAAAAAACTACCCTAGTTTTCTAATAATTTTGACATGAACGCATATCGTAAAGAGTTGTATCAGAAGATATGGAGAACATTCCAAGGCTCGGTGGAACACTTCACTGGATCAGTTCACTTGGTGGTGTGTGGTAAACACGCCGTCATCATGAAGGATCCATAGAAAGGATGCCAGGATCATGCATCATTCGTCCTAACCTCCTCAATAACTCATTCTGAAAAACCCTACGGTTAAAACACACGTCGACGCTCCCCAATTCAACACGGTCACGCTAACTGTTTCGCATAAAAACCCTTTTATATCTTTCAATTTCCTTGGCTGCATAGCTAGCCCGGGGCTTCCAGGGGAGGCCTATGACGGACGAGAAGGCAGGGAGGGACCGACATTGAACTTCCCTCTTCAATGTGAATTAAAGATTGAACAAGCATAGTACTAGGGTAGTGTGTGTGTGCTGAGGCGGATTAGGGGGGGGGGGGAGTAGGAGGATTTGGTGGAGGATAACATCTCTGTGAGCTCAGCATTTGCCTGACAATACGATCTTATTGTTAATACAATCCAATTGTTTTCATAATTTAAAAATTAATTCAATGCATTTTACTTCTTCTCATCCTCTGAAGCGCGTGTCCAATACCTCCTTATCTCCATCACAGGTTTGGTCAGATGCCACTGAGAGTTGTAGTAGGGCTGGGCATGATATGTTAATGCACAATTGCTTGACAAATCAACGCAATCTTATACTACACTGCTATAGAAACTTGCTAAAGCTTTTCTGCTCGATTCTTATCAGAATATGCATGCCATACGCCTGTGCTGAATCGTGCTGGATCTCAACCATACCTGTATACATAGAACGATGTGTCCGGCCAGTGTTACGGTAGAGCAAACTTTAGTATGGAAGTGTGGGCATTTTTTTAATAAACGGAATTAATTACACTCTTATTTGTTGCACTTGACTGTGATCAATATGCTGTTTCCTATCAGTTCCCAGACGGTGAGTAAAGCTAGGGCGATGTCGTCCACATTGCCCAGAGGGATTAAATGGCGGGGAAACGTGTGATACGGAAACACGTCTGCTTGTTTACTCTTCTGTGTGTGAGATAGAAAACCAGTCTGATTTTGAATTTACTGTTAACGGTAAAATCCGAGCACTTTCTAGATTTTCCTGACGACTGAGCACGTGCATCTGACTGAGACACGTCCACGTGACGTCGAGGTAGACGTGCAGGATGAGGGGGGAGCAGCAGCAACAGCAAGCGCTGACCAGCTGGACACACAATGGACACTTGACGCCAGTCTCAGCAGCCTGATCAAACACCCACACATTATCTTTGATCATTTGAATTCAATATGACCACACGTGTATAGTCTAGCTTGTGACTTAAAACACGGTGCTAGACTCATGGCGCTTCGATGTTAGCCAGAGGAAAAACAGTGATATTTCTGATTCTGGATATTTGCAATAAAGTGTAAAGTGATATTTGTCCACGACACATCCAGTTTCAGCACAACTGGTTATATTAATCACACCCCGTGCATGTGTATCTTCATCAGAATATGTTAGCATAGTGTGTTTACTACCTGTATGTCATCCACACCATACAGGGAACGGATACTTTGTGGACAGAAGCTTCATTAATTAAGAATAAACATCTCGTTGAGATTCTAGCCTACTATCCGGACAGACGATCCACGTGTTATACGAGAGTTACCTGGACGACATCCATACCGAGTAACCTGCCTTAAACCCCGTCAGTGTAGAACCTGCCTAGAACCCCGTCAGTGTAGAACCTGCCTAGAACCCCGTCTGTGTAGAACCTGCCTAGAACCCCGTCTGTGTAGAACCTGCCTAGAACCCCGTCCGTGTAGAACCTGCCTAGAACCCCGTCCGTGTAGAACCTGCCCTGACACTAGACCATAGCCTGTCCTGAGTACAAGTCCAGCGGAGCATCATGCATGACATGCTGTATTCAGATCCCCCCCTCATCCCACAGACATTCCAGGTCAACAGTAAATAATTAGCCTAATAAAATACGTAGGCAGGGCTCATTCAAAACTGGATGACGACGGTCTATATATAGACCTTATAATAACTCTCGAGCAGCTACAGCTGGTGCCTTCGTACCACAGTTGGACCACTCGTACCATCAATAAAAGACGAGGCACCCCACGGCGGGTAGCACCATAGACACTGTTTATTCAATATCTACACGTAGTCCGAACTGTCAACTGATTGTCCAAATTGGAATACCTGCTAAAACTTCCTATATGCATGAATACTCGCGCATGACAACTGAACAATATTCCACTAGCAGATTCCCTCATGTAAACACCCCCAGGTAAATACTATCAGGTAAACAATACATCCCGTGCCACACCTTAGCCAAATCATAGGCCTAACGTTTATCTACCTCTAGATTGCAGTCGTTAATTTCATGCGCATTGTTCTCAAAATAAGGGATAGTCTAAAGGCTATGTTTCTTCCGTAATCCATAGTAATGGCTCTTCTCAGCCATGTCATCCAAAATATCCTGTTGCAGTGTTACTTGTGGTGTATTTGCATAGGAAATAAATAGCTTGATTGATCACATGGTCATTATTAACACGTGGAGAGGCTGTCAGGCGACGACACATAAGATTTCTCTAAAGTGGCAAATCCGTTGCTAGGCAATACAGATGTCACACGTATTAAGGTGTATTTTATCTCAAATATTGCTAAAAATACTCAGCCGTGAGAAGTACGTTTACATAGAATCGTGGTTGTTAAACCACAAGATTACTTTTCAACAATTAAAGATAATGATGTGGTACTTCGCATCACCTTTCAGTACTATATGATATATACATCTACGAATGAAGAACTAAATCTGAAAGAAGCAATAATTGTGGTCGTCATATAAGCTAAGGCTGCCATACATCGTGTTGAGCTCAGGTGGATGAAGAACCATACAAGCCGCATCATGTTTAGTTGTGTCATGTGTGGAAGACATGGTGTGGACAGGGACAATACTGCAGGACACAGAGCTGACCATAAACCACAATCATACACAAGAAAAGTGTCCACTGATATCAAACTTATACAATAGAAAATGCTTGACCATTATCAGTGCCTAGTCTCCTGGGCCCCCAATTCTCGAAACTTCTTAATATCTTCTTAGCTTAAGAACGTGAATAGCTCATGCTATAGGTATCCTAACATAACGTTAAGAACGTTCTTAGGCTAAGAAGATTTAAGAACGTTTCGAGAATAGGGCCCCTGGTCTCTGTTAGAGTGTTCTACACGGTAGGTGCAGGACATTCTGGCGGTGTTTCTACATGGTAAGTACAGTGCAGGACATTCTGGCGGTGTTTCTACATGGTAAGTACAGTACAGGACATTCTGGCGGTGTTTCTACATGGTAAGTACAGTACAGGACAGGCTGGCGGTGTTTCTACATGGTAAGTACAGTGCAGGACAGGCTGTGTGTGTTTGCTGGTGGTTTGATATTGATAACATCGTCCAGCCAGTTATGTCCTTCCTGTAGGAGACACCATCACGTGACCGTGACACTGCTGTGCCCAGTGTCCAGTGTGTGTGGGCAATAATGTCGGCGTTGTTTCTGCCCAGTAGTGGACATTGACAAACGTGTTGAAACAGAATGTTCAAAGGTCACACCTTACATTTAGAGAAGAGAGTGAAGTTATCAGTATCCAGTCACTGAGATAGTCCTTGTGGTGTGGGTATTGTACATCAGATGTCGCTCCCACCGGAAATGGAAACTACTAGGATGCATGTTTGCAAGTGTCGCCTCTGCCTCTCCCCTGCCATTACTTGGAGCATCACCACGTTCTGGAGATGTAGGAGCATGACTCGCTCTTTGATGACGGGCGGCGACAGTGAGAAATAGTACCGTCGACTAATAGCATAACCATAAACCAACAGAACGACCACAGAACATCATATGGGCACTACTACAGAACAACAGGACTACGAGACAGTGACCAGATATTTCCATCTAGACAGCCCTACGACACAGCGACATACAGAAAGTCAATGATTGTGTGCAGACAAGACAATAACCGTTGTTAATTAGTAGCATTGCGAAAAGAATATCCTTTAATGTGGTGTATAGCCTACAGTTTATCAGTGATTTTTTTAAAGGACAATAGTTGGTGTCTGGAAAACGACAGAATCCAATTAGTCAAAAGTATATCTATTTTCCTCATTTGTTAAAGGTAACATTCAGAAATAAAAACAGAAACAAGCAACCTTACAGATGTATGAAATATATTTTATGATTCTTTTAAACCAAATCACGGAAATCACATGTCTTTCAGACGTTCACGTAGCAATTTGTATTTGTTCCAGTTTCAATAATAATATTTGTTATAATATCTACTTGAATTTATTATCATTATCTGGTCAGTACACCTTCAATAATACCTATAAATATTGTTTATGTGTACATATTTCAGTAATGAAAACACGTGTTTACCATAACGATTTTATACAGATATAGCTCTAGTATATTAATCCAACTATTTCAATATTCATGTTAATATTGAATGATACATCTTTATAGAAAGTGTTACCAAATTTAGGAGAGTGAAAACAGTATATCTATACTGTACAATACATTCTGAAGATCACATTTGAAACTTAAACAATGCCTTTCCATGTCATCAGATTATTTGTTCGGGGAATGAATATTACGGGAAGAACATATTCACTGATGAAGCTATCAGAGTGTTATTACTTATCGGTGTATTTAGCAAATTTGTATTATTGGCCTGCAATCTTTCTTTCATGTGTATTTTTCAATATACAAAAGTAAAAAAAGTATGATTCATGTGCGTTATGGGAAAGACAGATGAAATGTATTTTCTGAATATTAACACATAATTATAGGGATGATTCTCCAAATATTGCCAGACTGGTGTCAGTTTAGTCACATGTTCTTAAAAAGCAGGGATATTACTTTTAAAATAACAAGAACAGAAGAGAACTCGGTCAATACAAGAGAGGTGTTACTATATTTTTTTTATAGTTCTTGAAGTTGTTACAGGAAAGACATATTGCTATGGAAATTTGTTTTCAATTATTAAAGGTAATAAACTATGTTTATTAAAGAATAACTGGCTACACACTTATTACGCAGTCCCATTATTAACTCATAAGCACAAAAATACACCAGCAAAAAAAAGTATTTATACAAGCTTCAGCCATGAAACGTTTCAAATCCGTCTACTGCGATAGCGATGCTTGCATGATTTGCAATATATATTCTAAATTTGTAAGAAAGAATCTTTTGAAAAACGTGTTCTATTACCTTTTAGTGATGTATTGTACCTATGTCCATAATACGTTATATTATTTTTATGTTGGTATCGTTATTGCAGATGTTACTTAGCCCCCGGACAAGAATCGTGTCTAAAATTCACTGATAGTACAGAAGGGTTACTTACTAATGTCCTATACAGGCTATACTACGATAAGTATATGGTATAGTATACAAGTGAGAACACACTGATCGAGTGGCGCATATACCCTGCCACCAGTAATGGACGTGGTGTTTTTTTGCTGCTATAATTATATTAATGTAGAAAACATATTTGATTCAACTTACAAAGTGAAGACGATATTTTTCAACGATTAACCAAAGATCTCTTCAAAACTTAACACTAGCAGAAACCAAGTTAGGCAAATTCCTAAACTTCTTAGTACTTAGAATACGGGCCGTGCAAATGTACGGATAGAATGACATATACTGAATAGATTATGTTTTAATGAATAGCATTTAGCCCTTTTAAACAGGATAATTCCAGTATGGTCAATGTGTTGTTCAATGTTATATCAGTTGGAATATTTTATTTTACAACTTGGTGTGTCACACAATATTTGTGTGTATCACCTGTGAATAATATATAGTTCTTCATAATAATTACCTATTCAGAAGTTTTAGAATACTATTAAAATAGTGTATTTAAAATAGACATAGTATTATCGTTTATTAGGTAGCTCAAAATGTAATATATCTGACTTGAAGTGTCAATTTAGCATATTATAAATAATTCCTTCAACATATAACTATAGTTTGAATATAAACGAAAACCATGAGCCCTACTCTTCTTCTCAACGCCAATACACTAATAACTATATTTCCTGACATCCATACAGCAAGTAACCAATATGACTAAAATACAATGATGACATTGAAGAATACAAATTATTATAATACCGTTAAATATTCATTATTCAGCTAGAGGCGGCTAATCTCTCAACATGATAAATTGCCAGAAAGGTACATTTGCACTTAATAATTTGAAGGAAATATTTACCGAAGAACATAGTTATGGCAGTTAATATTCATATCTCTATTGCTGATACCGCGGACCATACTAGTTTCCTAATAATTCCCCACGTAAAGTAGATCTTAAATTACTCGACACTACATTGAACACCTAATCACAAACTGGCTAAATCCAACAGAAATAGAATAGTATTGTTAGTGTGTACATAGAAATATATAGCAGTGTAAGTATTTATTAGCATATTACAAATAACCTGTGGAAAACTAATACAGCTAGTCTCACAGTATCTTTACAAGAATTTAATTGAACACGTAAGCTGATACTTAATATATCCCACCTAATAAGTGAGAGTGTTCAATATTGGTAGATCTATACCGTGGACCTACCTGGCTAGTGTGACTGAGATCGTGTAACTAGCTGCTATACCTGTGTTCAGTGGAGGACATACAGCTAGTCTACCTACTTACGGAGTACTAGCGCAACACGTCGTGTATACATTATTTGTTAACATGGTTTTCATGGTTTTACCTACAAAATACGATAGTTGTGTTGTTCCTGTGTATAAGCTAGGTCATAGACATTTTTAACATATCAGTAGTAATTACCAACGTTTTACTTTGTTTTAGTGGCTGAACTGAACTGAAACTGGTGAACTGAAATAATATAATGCTTT
Source organism: Lepetodrilus galriftensis (assembly GCA_032361785.1). Classification (NCBI taxonomy): domain Eukaryota; kingdom Metazoa; phylum Mollusca; class Gastropoda; order Lepetellida; family Lepetodrilidae; genus Lepetodrilus; species Lepetodrilus galriftensis. The sequence goes on along the minus strand of JAUTBZ010167216.1, from coordinate 26,263 downwards.
AAAATTGAAACTTTCACATGGTTTAACTTGAGGACAGGAATGATCCTGGCGACTGTTGAGAGGACAGGACCGGTTATGGCGAATATTGAGAGGACATACTAGTTACGAGCAGGACATTGCCTGGAGAGAACACAACCTGGCATGTTCCGGTGGTCGGTCAGGACGAACCAACACGAGTCTGTGTTTGGAAAGGGAGACGACTGTTTTCCAAGTGACTTGAAGCATGATTAGCTCCTCGAAGCGTACTGTACATCAGCGACAAATAGAAAGGAGAAAAATTAACTGACTGATTATTTTTTTATGACTCGTTGTGTGGAGATTTTTATTAAGTGTTTTAAATAAGAGAAATGGGAAATATTTAAGAGAAACTGCTGGAGTATTTCAGAGACGTCATACACGTTTTGCATAAGATGTCACAGAGATATAACAGCTATATGTTATAGAGATATTACAGATATATTACTCTGGACTACGTAGGCTAGTAGGTAATGTATGTTCATTGTCGAATCAGAATAACTGTTGGTTGTCACAGACCTGAATAACTCGTATTCCTGCAAATTGCATTTGTTTGACACACACAGTATTGTTCAAGATGAACGTTGTTAAAACATGGCTTTACCACATTCTATTTTCTTTTGAAAAATATTCAGTGTCTGTATATCATATTATATACTCGACATCAATATTTTGTTGCAGATGCCGTGAAGTATATATGGCAATTGTTTATGCATGGAAATATGCTGGTATATTGTCGAGGAATAGTTCTGTATAAATCGTGTTTGACCTGCTACCAGACAACTGACTGCAGTAATGGGAACACCGGTGAGTTCCACCAGTTATTTAAACATATTACAACAATAAAATCATCACCGGAGACTTTGGTATGGCCCCCTCTTGAAGACCTCTTCAATCACATAGGAGTGTGCGACTACAATAGAGACAGTAAAGTGGCTGCCAACCTCGACCAGGTGGCACGGACAGGGGCCGTCACCATAGCATTTCTGCCAAATACATCTAGATAATTAGTACAGTACGATAGAAATTGCATAACATCTTTTAAAATATCCCTTTTATATTAGGTCTATATCAGTTTGTAGAAATTCCAATCAAACATGTAGGCCTATCTTAATGTTTCAAATATGGCATTCCCTCAGTAATTGTTTCAGTCATACGCATCATAGATAACAAGCGACTATTATTACAAAATACTACAGTTTGGCACCACCATTTGAGAGGACGTTATTAGTCAGATTTGGCAATTGCGATCCAATTTGATACGATTTTACAGCGTTTTGCAGCGATTTGTTAGCGTCGTGGGGGCAACTAATTCTGCTTTGGGTGTGCGTTAAATGCGTAATCGACAGTGATAGTAAATACAGTAAATGGATTTAAGGATATCGTAGATTTTGGCGTTTATTTTGGAAGCAAACAATGGCTGCCCCAATTACAATCACAATACACGTGAAGGTCCGGTTCCTGTGACTGAGCTGAAGACTGCCGTGTTTAGGTGATAGTTTTATTACAGATAAATATATTGACTTTAATTAATACCAAAAAAACTGAAGACGTATTCATGTATATCTACGTAATTATCAATTGAACATTGCAGGTAATAATCCCATTCCAACAAGAAACCATCAAATAACTACCATAATAGTTAAAATTAACAAGAACGAAATACTGCAACGTAGAATAATCTCATGTATTATTTCATAATTCCATCATCATGGTTTTACCATATTAAGGTATCGCCGATACATTAATTAATTAAGATACATGTAGTGTGTAGTGTAGAGTGGTTCTATCTTTCAATAATCATATTGTCCATCATATGTGTATTTGTTATATATATGTATTATTTGTCCTATGTCGTGAATCACGACCGGAGAGTAATACACGTTTCAAGTTTCAAGGTGTCCATATACATGATTCAGTTATTATTATAATGATTTACAATATCAAATTGTAATTATTTCAATTTGATATCTGAGGAGGTAATTTTAAGAATATATGTAATCTCAGTGAAAGCAATATCGGTAGCCGTAACATCGAATACGATGTACAAAACGACCATTTTCTACAAAGAAACAATATCTACAAAGTTTAACAAACAGATAGGAGTATTGTGCATAATGAATATATGCTATGAATTCACACGCGTGTGTGTTTGTATATATTATTGATATTAGTATTAATAGTGGTTATTTATGTGCATAATTAAATGCTAATAATTAATTTAATTTACGGGGCACAGTCTGGTCAGAATGCTTGTAAATATGCTAATGTAAACATTTTGATTTTAATTGCGGAAAATAAACTAATTACGGCAGTTTGTGGTATGCATCTTGCTCTAATCCGACGCATGAAGTGTCTTAAGTTTTAAAAGTACAATTGTATCGTATTGCCTTAAATGGGCGGTGTTAAAAGTATTTAACAAAATTACCGCTATTTAATAGAGTGTTATTTCGAAGCTTCCTACCCCGGGATAAACGTGTAATAACAAACAAGATGGATTGCAGGTATACAAATGAATATTATGTTGCCTCGTCAAATATTAATACATATATTAGCATGCCATTGATTCATTAGACAGGTAAGCATTATATTACGTGATGACTACTGGTAGACAACCAGAGATCCACTAGGACAGCGGACAGTGGCGGGGAACGGACAGGTGTGGGTTAACGTCCTATCATTAGCCCTAATATCTGACTGTCTATAGAAGTGAAAGCAGCCCAATGTTTAGCGTTAGAAGGCAACCCACAGAAGTTGATAGGTAGACAAGAACATTATTTATTCATTAATAAACATTAACTAAATTACTCGTTGTTAATATTTGGACAAAATGCATTTATCCATTGTTGTCATTACATAAAGACTAATAATCAATGGGTATACATTACTTTACATGAGTTTTTAAATACTTGTTCTTGATTTGGGGTTTAAAGTCACTTTCAAGAATCTTCCACTAATGTCATGACTTGCATGCATATGTGCTGCTTGACTAGTCTGGAATTATACCAGTGTTTATAGTGCTAGTTCACTTAGAATATCATGTCGCAGATAGAACAATGATACCCCACCCAGACACGTCCTTGCTTAACCCTTTAAATATTAAAAACTGTTATTTTCAGTAATTCAAAATAATGTATGTTTTCAAAGGGTACAAGTAAGTAAACTGTATATCCATCCTAATGTCTGGTGTTGTATTTAAACGAAAAGAACTACTGAGAAATTCTACCAAGAAAGCTAAACTAATAGCTATTCATGAGACTGTGCACGTTTTCTCTGGCTATAATAATAATACTACTAATACTAATAATAAGCGACGGGGGTAAACTGGAAAGCGTATTTGTATTTAAGAATGATGGCAGTAGTGAGCACCTTTAGCAAGGAACGCAGTCAATATAAAATCATTTTAAAACTAGTGTTCCTTTTCCCGAATGAAGATAGTTTCTCGTACACGGAGTTTTCACTATAGTTAGCTTCAAGTAGTACAGAACATATCGTGTACATCTGGGTAGTATCACTCAAGTCACGTGACTACGGGATGCAGTCGTCAGGACAGTAGCATAAGCTTTAGAGTCGAGGTAAAAGTAAAAGTAAAAGCAGCTAAAATGTTAATCCGCTTACTAGGACGTGTGAAGCCCGGCTTCAAAGTACTTGTGTAAAGCGAGATTGGCACCCGATACCCAGCAACTAACCCCTTGCACGCTAACTCTTTCAGATGGTGCGGCCCAGAAATAATTGTTGAAAAAAATGTATAAACCACGGCAATTAAATTTCTCAAGTTCATACGGTCTAAGGATAAAATCGTTTGACTTGTAGGACTGGAAATTACCATGTATTTGGTCCTTTGTCCTCTAAGCTCTTGTGTGAAACTTTCACTATTGGCATAACTCCTTATGCACGGAATTGCGGTGTTTTTTCATCACTGATCGCACTCTACAATTTGTACAAAGCCCACGGCTGTTTATCACCGAGCTTTAGTCCGAAACGAAACAATTAGACTTGGGCAGTGTCCGTTGTTTCTGACATTCAGCGTTGGTTGTGAGACCGCCTACTGATAGTGATAACATGTGAGCCCCAAACCAGTACAGCGCCAGTAAAACACAACCTTTATTAAATGTTACACTTCCTACAAGAACGTATTTTGCAAGACATAAAGACGTGGACTTTTTTATTTTACAGCATCCATTTAGCTATTAGAATGGCGAGTAATATGTCTGTGACTGGCTTGCTAGGAATGAAGCCCGAGTGACAGGGGATGATCTCGTTGTATTGTCCGACATCGTGTTCACCATGAAGCAGGCCACAGAGTATATATCCTGCAGTGATCTAACCCAAATATTTAACAGTGTACAAAATTACAGGGCGAACGAAAGGTGAGCTTAGCTCGGCTATAGATCATTAATAATTTCTCGGATACGAAACCGTAAACTAGTGTACTGTGGAGCCTAAGATTGGATGCCTATGCCATCCCGGAGACAGATAGGACTTACGTAAACTAATATAGGTGTGACCTTCCATTCGTGCGCACACCGCGCACATGCAATGTGGGCATTATAAGCACAATAGCATAAATCTAACTAAAATACTTATTTTTATTCACATAATAACAATCCTTTAACTACGAAGAAAAAATATAGTCTGCAAATAATTATAGTTTACATTTAATGGGTTTACAGTAAAACTATAGCTTAGAACAAACTGTTGCAAGCAACATGAACATTTCGCAATAAACAACTATTTCTGATAGCATCACGTGTGTAGTTTTATTCTAAATGAATATGAGGTGTTGATACGGCCCCTGTGACTGTGACAAGGGGACGAAATATTGTCGGTCTTTCCAGCTTCACAGTCTCTATACTAGTGAGAGTTCTTCTCTCACGAACGGCCAAAGATCGATAACTACAAATAGTCAAGGATGTTTATGTTTAATAATCAATCAATATGTCAAATATAACAAAGTGGCATATATAATTATTTTTTTCGACTGACATTTTATCGACTGTACACGACTAGAGGAAGGAGTCTTCAGATGGAGGTGCTGGAGGCTGCCTTGACCTCTGAGAGGTCAGCTCGACTCAGTCGCACCAAGATGGCAGACCGGCATTGGAAGACTGGCACGGTGCCAACATTACGGACAAGGTCATCATCTTGACCGGCTGGCCCAGCTAATAAGAGAAGGGGGTCACCACAATGACAATTTGCCTAATCACTCCGGTCTGAACGTTTGAACGAGAGAGGCCGGCGAGTGACCACGCAGTTCATTGTTCCTGCCGGGGTCACAATATATAGTAGCTCTCGCGATATTTTCATAGTCATACGAGATCCCAAGAAAATATGTTTCTCGCATTTTTGTAGCATTTATAGGAAATCCTAGCTTCCAGGCGTGATAAGGAAAATTAAGAACAGGTCGGAGTAAATACCCGTATGTAAAGAATGTGACGGGGCCAGCAGTGCGCACACGTGACTGGATGGGACCTATACGACACGTGACTTCATCGGTCTTACTCCAGACACGTGCTCACACTAATGTGTTGCAAAATAAAAAATATTATTTTAGAAATCATTAAAATCACAAATATATTAGACTATAATTAATCGTAACCAGACTTAGGATTTCAGCGAAGTATGTCTTCAAATGTTCGGTGAACACAATAGAATTAATATTGTGTAGAATAAAAGCTTAAATGAAAATCATCACTCTAAATACAATATAATAATAATTGTCATTATAATATGCATAACTACTATGTTCTCAGGGGATAATGTTCTATATTAATTCCCTAACACTTGTACTAATTGAAAAAAAACTGTCAAAGTTTGAACATTTAGTCAAATCAACGGCCTAGTTAGGTTTCTCGATAGAAAAGTTAAGGTTCACCGACCAAAAGCTAGCCTTCGGTGTCATTTATCATTTTCTAAAAATAGCGTTAAAACCTGTCGTGTATATTATTAACTAACGAATCATCGTTTTCTAGACTCGCCACAATTTGTATTCTCGTGCATGAAGTTAAACATAATTTATATCTCTCTCTACAATAATTTCAGTGTCGGCTATCTACATTCTGGCTATAGAAGATATTTTGTCCGCCCAGTATAGCCCATAATGATTCACAGACAATATCTGTCAGATTATTTAATGTTTTCTAGATTCTTTCGCAAATACTAGTAATAGTTAAATTGAGTAAGACTTCAAGTGTATTATTTTGCGAAAATGTACAAGATTGGATGCGCGTTACGTTCAGGGTAGCGTACTAACACGAGCTACCGGTAATGGGTAGCTGTGGCGACAGATGTTTTCCCTCTCAGTACTGGCACCATACTAATAATACTGGCGAGTTTTACACGTGCGCTACGTTGTAACTATTGTAAGAGTCGACAGTGAGACTAGTTATCGCGAATGGTAATGTTCCCTTTTCATATCCAAAGTATTGTTTCCATCAATTAAAGTTAATATTAATAGTTTGCCAAGTATGCACATGCGATATGTGTGCGAGTGTGTCCGTGCACGTGTGTGTGTTCTTTTGCATGTGTTAGCGTCAACATGGGTAATAAAACAAGTCATTGTACCTTGTTTAATGTCCGTATGCGTGAAAAAAAATATACTGTACTAAATACTTTGATGTTGATGATCAATTATTACACACACACACATACGCGTAGGGGAGGGCCAACAAGATCATAGCATTGATGCTTAAAATGGAGAATGGAGACATTTGTAATGTTAACATTATTGGAAACAAAATAAAAATGCACTGTGCACATGAGGAATATAGCGAAGATGTGGTGTTGTTACAGGGACACAGCCAACGCATACCTATATCATGATGTTATATTAATGCAACGACATATCACAATTGATTCAATCCCATGTGCTCACATATATTCAATGTATACACGTTCACAAATACATGAACATTCAATAAGCATGTGCGTGAAATGTATACTAAATAACAAATAGCATGTGTTCTCCATGCAGTGCACGTCGTGTGATATACATACACGTCCATTTATAATCATCATTACGCAGGTAAACTTGAATATGAAGCTGACAACTTACCTTGTGACATGGACATGGCTGGAGGTACGAATCTGCTGGGGTAGTGTCCGAGACCCGACAGGGTGGAGGGTGTATCAGTTCTGGTAATATCCGACACCCCGGCTCTGCCCATTGAGGAGGAATCCCCATATGTCGACCCCAGGGCGCCCAGTGTGCCCGGGGGTAGGGCTGGGGCCAGTAGTCGGCCCCTGTCCAGAGGGAAGTCCACACGTCCCTCCATCTACCTACACTGGCACTGGGTCCGGGAGACGATCTGGGACCACATCAGGCCCGACCCTGTTGGCTCTCCCTGCAGGAAAACGAACCACTAATTAGTACGTTATTACGGCGCGTCCTCGCATTGCCTGCGTCTCCTCTGCTTCTGTGAATGAGGCGTACGTCGGGTAGAAATGCCTGCACACTACGGAGACCTGACATAGACCTGACATAGACCTGGCTTCACTTTGAATATAACCTTTCTATGGGTCTGGCCTGGCGCCTGCTTCAATCTATCCCTGCGTGCAGTCGACGCTAACACTCACTTCAAAACCTCACACACATTTTATATCACAACCAACAGTTTTACAAATTCTTGGAAGGACACTGCTAACGGCACGGCACGTCATGCCGTCAGTGAAACAAAATAGTAACGCTATAAACATGGAGCCTGTGCAGAAACTGTTTCCTTGAGATAAATTCAGTTGTCAACGTTTTTGTGGAACAGTGAGTGTTCGCTAGTCTGACTGATGGCCTACTGAACAATACACAGTGTTCTACAGACAGCATAATAAACAAAGTTTATATTCACTAGGTGTCTTAACTTTCATCACAGTTATGATCAATGAATCAGCGAATAAATATATTTATTCCAATCATAAGGAAGGAAAGAAAGTATAGTGTGGACTTGGATGACGCAAGCATACACGACAAGATACCACATTGATGTAACAATAGTAACATGGTCATGTTGAAACAATAATATAAGTGATCACAGTTTTGATTAACATGTATACAAAGAATTTAGATAATAGATAAAATAGAAACATAGACGACTTGGCTTCATGTTCGAACAGCAAGTCAACGAAACCATCTCAAAATTATCAGTTACTAGTTACAAACATATCACAAGTAAAACTAGCAAAAGTATTTTCAACTAGGATGAACGCCAAGAAACAACAATATTAACAATGGTTACTCTATGAACGGTTCCTGCATTCAGTGTTAGTCTAGATTTTGTTGAAATAACTGCAGGAACTGAAGGTTTTTGAAATTTATGTTTGATAAAATGACGAGAGCGACAACATTATAGTTTCGTTAAAACAAAGTTTATTGACCAAAATGTCATGGGATTGGATAAAAGCTGGATGCTTACGGAATCCGTTCCCTAATATAATACACAGACAATTATAAGTTATACGTACACATGATATACTAGTATCCACAGGGGTGCAACATACGACGTTGTTGGAGCATAAGAATGTATATATACAGTTCGGATACAGATGTACCTAAAGATGTGCAATAACTATCATTGTGAAAGATTTACTTGATATATTTAATAGATGAAGATTGTGAGCAATAGCCTGCGTTCGTATAGAAATAATATTACTTCGTGTTCACTGACACTGTTCATTGCCAGTGTCTGCCTGAGATAACGAGGATGTAGACGTGAAGACAACAGACCTTCCAGAGACCAGTGAAAAAAACCACCGTGCTTTTCACTGTGACGATGTCAGGTGATAGGACTTTGACCCGGAGAGCAGATACCCGGAGAATACGATAAGGGGTGAGGCAGACCTGGTCTGTTCGGTAGGGGGTGGCGGGGTGGGCTGGGGTGGGCTATATTCTTGCGCAACCTCTGATCATTATGAGTGGAGTCGTTACACGAGCATCACAATAGCATGTGCATTACGGCAATTGTTTCGATATGAAGGCAACATGTGTATTGTGCGACTCAATGTGGAGACTTGTGGGGAGACCGGATAGGCGAAGTACACGCGGCTCCATGTAGTAAAACACCTAATTTGAATTGGGTGTGAATTAAATTTCAATTGGGTGTGTTTTTATGACCCTCCTTATATGGGGTTACACGTAATTCCTTTTAATACTACATATTTCTGTATATTCTTAATTTTCCAGCCCTTCACAAGTAAATTATATTGATACAGGATTCCCCATAAACATTAGAATATGAAGTATATATTATGAAACCTATTATTATTATTACTACTACTACTACTACAACTACGACGACGACGACAACGACGACTACTACTACCTACTACTACTACTACTACCGCGTGATCTCGAGTTTTGGTTAGTTTTAACATGAACTCTGATCAATGTTTTCAGGAGTTTCAAATGATCCTGCTTTCGTTGATAGGAGAGGTTTATTCCGTGAGTCATGCGTCAGTTCACTAATACTTATGTATCTACACAAATAGACGTGTTTGCGTATTGTACCTCTATATAAGAGAAACTACTACACGTGCATAGCACCCACGGAATAGTGATCATGGAATCAAAAATGTCATGGCCAGCTTGATGTTCATATGCTGCTACACCTCGTACTGTGCTACGATATTTTCATATTCTGTGACTACTTATAGTGTTATAGCGTTCTCGTACGATTTGACTACTCACATTTTCATATGCGTTGACAGACAGACAGAAATATTTTATTATAAATGTTTGACACTACTTATAGTGTTAGAACACTTGACTAGTTTCACGATGACGTCCAGTTAAAATATATTATAGAGTCGAGAACAACTCGAGAACGAAAGGCTATTTTCTTATAGAATAATATAACACGGAGATACTTTGCATGATAGCGTATTGTTAGCACAAATGGACATTTTCAAATTTTAATATTTGCTATACTATAGAAAGTGCCATTATGCCTCGTATTTAGATACAACTATTCAGTAATATATATATATATATATATTTATTTTACATCGTAACACACCAGTTAAGTATACGTAGAATGGGCTAAAAAATATACGGAAAACAAGAGCGATACCAACAGATGTTTTTTATTCTGATTTCTAAAATGGAGATTGGTATCTTCGTTATAGCAATTAAAATACAATACTATCACTAACGTAACATAATAGTTTATGTGCCAAAAGCAATTCCGATAAGTACATGACGTCACTCACTAATTGACTAATTAATCGTGAAACGAGAGAGCAAACGACAGGCGAGAATAACTCGTCCACGTATACTTTTCGTTTTAGGATGAAATCTCATGTTATTTTGCGAAGTTTTACTATTCCGGACTTAAGACTAAATGTAAAAAAAAACCACATTATTCGCATTCGACTATTGCTACTAACAACGTGTACAGTAGGACTACTAGTAGGCTACTACCTTACAAGTATACAAGTAAGAGTTGCTAGGTGCAGGAGGATTCAATCTCCTTGGTTGTTCACAGAAGCGCAGTTTGTCTGCATATAATCCTACAGTATCCCACAGTTTTTTCTCTGAATATCTACTTTAAGTATTTCACCATGTGTGACATTTTGGGGACAGCGTTTTGCTAGGAAAAAAGCCGCTCTAAAACGTGTGTTTCTTTTCGAGGTAGATAGGGAGTGTTGCGTTTTGAAGGGAGAACACCAGGCATGAAGAAATTCTGTGCATAGCGACGTTACATTAAATATTTTTAAAATGAGTAATTAATTACACTGATTTTTTTTTTTATAGATTTAAATATGCATTATTTTGATTGAATTACATACTGTAAATGAAAATACAATCACACAACTGTATTTGGGCTTCATACCATGAAATTGAATGTAATATTCGCCATCGTGCCAATTTGAAATAGTCTTGACTTATTGTCCCTGTAGTCTAATGTCCAATTTGTATTTATTTATTAGATGTTCAACATTAGATTGCATGTAGTTGTTACATCTTACCCAACATTAGATTACACGTGTTAATGTACAACTATTTGTATGTAATGTTCGAGCGGGTTTTACTTATTCGAATGGCGTGGCTCCTTTGGTAAATGTTTGAGCTTCTATTGCAACCTATCAGTAAATGTTTGGTGAGGTATTAATATACGCCGATGAATGTTCAAGATGACATGTTTGGAGTGAATAAAATAACGTGTGGTGTATATAAACCTACAGAATAACGTGCATAAAATAGAGAGAAAGATCTCTACTCACGAATCGAGCGGAGGTCTAGTCGGCCAACTCGGTTGATGTCCGATACAATTTGGCCAGGAACTGAATTGAAATTAATCCAAATCTGTTCGACAGAATGAAATGCCAATAATTTTCCATGAAAGTATACTCCAATATCACAGTGAATGAACAGTTGTCGCGTTTGGTAAAATTCGGGTTTTCATCTCAGAACATGTAGAAATCTGCTAAATCCACAATATGTAGCACGAAACTGCGCAGTTTAATGCTGGTGACTGTAAACACGCTAGAAGACGTCTGCTGGCCCACGTGACACAGCACACTCTCTACACCATGACCACTGGACACAGTACAGGGAATATTTAGTACCTTTTTAAAAATTGCCAGTTTTAGTAAAGATGCGCGCGTTACAGCGCGACTGTTAGGTTTGCGCGGACTGCTGTACTGACTATCTTGCCGCTGTAGAGCTAGCTCAACTGAACAACACTTCAGTTATTGTTAGAACAGGCTTGTCTATCAAGCACATTGCAAACAGCGCTCTGATTGGCTAGGCCTTACCCCCTGGGGACATACCTATGCAATGTGGTATGGAGCGGTTTCCAGGCCTCCTCTATAAACAAAATATTACGGCGGCTGGTTGAAACTATTTTAGAATTTATGGAGGGGCCTCGATCCGGTTTCGGAAAATTGTAATGAAGTAGCGTTTTTAATTTACAGACGCCATTTTGAAAATGAATGGTCCTTTTCTATCTCCTTTCTGGATGTTTACTAGATCTTGTGCTATGGTGGGTGGCATGAGTAAAGCCCGCCTCTTTCTGAGCTAATTATGCCGAGGCTCAAGGATGGGGAGCCTGAAAACCGCGCATGTTTAGATTTCTATCACGTGCTATCAATAGGTTTCCCAAATTGACAATTCCAACCCAGCCTCACAAGTGGGTCTTAGTACAGGAGTATTTTTATGGAAGTGTGAGGCCAGACCCAGCATTGAACGTGGAATACATTGAAGACTATGACCGAATGATGCAGGCTAGCTTTCTGGCGAGCAGAATGACCTAGTGCGGGACAGAGGGAATTCTAGACAGTACAACCCCTGTGTACTGGGTACTGAGCCATATTGCCAATGGCGAGCTCGTTCTCTAGACGAGAAGGCCATCTTGTGTTGCGTGTAGAATGGCCGTAACGTGCAATCTGGAGCGGGCATTTTCCAAAGCATATTGGCAATAGATTGGCCTGTGATGCTGCACAATGAGGATGTTTATACAGTGATGATTTCAGTAGTAGTGATATATTAATTGAAACGGAATAAGCCATGTTAACATGGACGTAAGGTTCTACTCTTGGTATCAGAGTCAAGGTCAGTATTTATACGAAAGCAATGTCATGTTTACTATGCCATTGATTGTTATGGACTGCAGAATGTATGTATAATGCATTTCAGTAATTTTATATAAAATAATCAATTATTATTTTCTGTTTGTTGTATTTTCTTTAAGTGACATACTAAGAAAGACTTGTTGAGTTAATCAGTTAATGTCTGTTTCTTTGTAGGAATTATCTGATGGTTATTGGTACAACGATAGGAATATTAGGAACAACCGTTTGTTATTGTTGTCATTACTAGTACTATTTGTATACTAGGAATCAAGCAAAAAAAAACACACAAAAATGCAAAATAGCATTACTTTAATCAATATATAATAAATTATACTATTTTTTTCACGTGTTGCTTACAATATTATTTTAAAATTTAGAATAAAAATATATTTATCATACCTTTTTTATGCACGTCGCTGACTATAATTATCGAACAAAGAAAAATGCGCAGTTGCTAAACAATTCTAGAAAAAGTTTGGTCGCTATAGCATTTCTGTAATTAATACTTTATTATTCGTTTCTTATATAAGAGTTTCTAGAAGTATTTAGAAATTGCTCATAACCTATCAAATTACAGTATTCGATTTAACGCCGATTCTTTTAACGTTAGTAACGGTAACACATGCAGGGACATAATTACCTATTTGATTCCTAGGGTTTCTATACCACTGTTAAGACTTGCGAGAATTAGTATGTTCTGTTCTGGCCGATTGGCATGCTAAAAACACCGTATCGAGTAACGAGCATATTTCGTAATTTTCTAATCCATGCGAACATAGCGCAGACTACAACAAATAACATGGTAAATGTTAAATATATGTATTATTAGTTTTCCCCAATTCAACAAATTTATTAAAGGAATAAATATTTACTCTCTACAAATATACTAATGATAATACCGTAATGATGATAATAATAATAATAACAAAAATAAAAGGCGAATATCGATATTTAAGAAAAGGGTGAATAATCGACAATCTATAAAATAAATAAAAATGCGTGCAATCACGGTTTTTTTTACGTATGTACATTTGATTTGTCTACACAAGTATATTTGCCAACAAGCTACATTTTCCACATGTCCCACTGGCTTTCACTATTTTTATATTTTTTAATAGTTTTATATTATAAATATAAATCCAAAAATACAATAAAATATTAAAATATTGAACACCAGTGGTACATGTAGCTTGTTGCTCAATATACTTGTGTAGACAAAATCAAATGTACATATTTTCGGGTAAAATACGTTTGACCATGAAATATGTCAACAAACCGTAATTGTATATGCCTTAGAAAAAAACCCATTCCTAACAAATATTAAGTTGGAAAACATAATTAGATTTTAAAACATAATATTCATACGAAAGTTCAGATGTTGAAATTAGAATATTTAATAAATATTTTCTTTCCCAACTAGAAAATTGATGGTGACATTATTGCGAACGTGTGTATAGATTTCCGTGTACTTGTGTATACCAATTTTACATCAAATATTTGAAAGTTCGAATTGAGTTGAAAGTCCATATATACCATGTATACAGCCCAGTAATACGATATACTTGTTAAGAGCCAAACACGTTCAAATGTTAATCTAATAATATTATGTCCTAGAATATATTTCATTACAAGATGTCGGCCGAGTTTATTGTCTCACAGTGGCGCCAGTCTGCCTGCGACCATGTTGTTGTCGACGCCCGTGCAGTTGCGCGGATCCACTAGCTTTGTTAATTGACAATAATATATACACAATCAAGGTGTAATATGGCCCGAGGTAATAATTAAATAAACTAGTAATAAATAACACGAAGGCATTACTTGTCCTTTCTTAAACTCAGTCGTTGTCTGTAAGCAGTTCCCGCTGTTTGTGTCTCCCTCACTTCCAAGATTGGAAAGCAATAGTAATAAACATAAATATTTCTGTGTACGTCTTTTTATCATCTGCCATTTAGCACAGCGTTTCTATTATGTAAGTTTGTTGTTTTAATTGCACACTTGCTGTGGTTATTTGTATGTGAAAGTTTGATATCGATTTTCAGCATCATTAACTCTGATAGGTTGTGACGTTTTGAGAAAAAATAATATATTTAGCATATAATTGTTTTAATTCAAACGTTATGGTTACTTAATTTTCTAGTTTGTAAGTTATTGCAGTTGTGTACCTACATCAACAATATTCAACGAGATAATAGAATTCCAGAAAACGTAAATGACTGCGTTGATTAAAAATGAGAAAATAGATTGTTAAACATGTTAAATGTCACATAGAAAATTCCTGGTGTGTTCTCGAAACGATGCAAGTCTGCTACATAACCATGAAATAGATCGTGTCTCCATGGCAGCGTACTGCGATATATAATTAAATACTTGGAATTTAATTCCTTCTTCTTTAAAACTGTAATATAGTTCTATTATTAAGTATGTATACCGTTGTTCTATTAAAACAATTAAGACGTGAACAACGTCTGAAAGTGCTGGAACACGAGCATACTACTTATTACTGATTACTAGGGCAACTGCTGTAGGAATGCGCAGTGTACGTTCAGTTCTACCTTCCTTCAGTACTACATGTAGAAGTAGTGGATGTTGACGTCGTTGCAGAGTTGAACGGTGAACCTCGGATCGTACACCAGGCCCCGAGTTTACGAAACCTTTCTGAGTACGATTTCATACTCAACTCAGATTTTAAAAAATAAAACGGCATGTTTTTTGGCATAGCACATGAGTTGAGCAAAAAAACGTACTCAGACAAGTTTCGTAATATCGGGACCAGGTCCGAGATTACTAAACTATTCTGATAATTCCATGCTCAGTTCAGAGTTTTGTTCATAATCCAATGTACATACTTTCGGGTAAAATACGTTTTACATCATGTAAAGTTTGAGCTTGGGCATGAAATCGTACTCAGAAAGTTTCGTAATCTCGGGGCCCGGTGTACACGTCCATGTTTTACCAAGGCCTAATGATGTCGGCATCAACGGCGACATTGGCACTGGAACAATACAAGTGTCCGTGGAAGTGTTAACTAATCATTGATTGCCGTCGTTCGCTGATCGCTCGTCTCACTCGTCTTCATGTCCTGGAAGTACTGGCAGAGACGTGATTTAACATCACTACAATAGAATGTAGCATTTGTCTTGATGGTAGTGTTACAGTGTATTGTATGTTATAGCATATTAAAGGACATATCATCCAATATCGACAAGGATTATATATGATATGTGCACGTTCCTATGCAGTGCAATCGTGACACTGACAGTGAGTAATTCCTACATATATAACCAACGTAACACCTTTGTTCTGACAGGGGCGTACTTGTCAAATACAGACATTCTTAGCATGCTGTTGCTCAATACTGGCAGTATGGTAGCCATAGTAACCGTAAATATAGGTCAATTACTTATGATATTGTAGTAAAGTATTATTTCGCAATTTGCGGTATTACTATTATGCACTATTAGTGTGTACGCACTGGAAGGGTAAAGCGCCAACTTGATACTAACCAACTACTACCAGGATTACACTGAGCCAGTTGGCTCAAAAAGCTTTACAATTTGTTCAGGATAATAGATTTTATAATTTGTTTTAGTGTGTTAGAAAAAAATACCAATTCCATTTAATGTTCTATCGGTAACAATGTGCAAATATCTATTGCTAAAACATCCTAATTATGAAATTCAGCTATGTTTGTACGTTTAACACACTTATTGAAATGAAAAGGATGTTACAAGTAAACGCAGTGAAAACCGCTCCAATAGACACACGGAGTGAGAATTGGTGAGATTGAGAAATAAGAAATACTATTGGAATTAGTTATATGAATAAATACGATTTGTAGAGTTTCACTACAGTCTACAACTACTCATAGTTTTATTGTCAAATACACCTTCAGATTCGAGCAGCAATTTTCACAATTATGTAACATCGATATGTAAAATATCTTCAAGAATAATATTCTTTAGCATGTCTATGAAGCATTTGTTGTACATAAATCACTTTCTTTTGTTGGTAATTTCTCTCGTAATTTGTTTCAAATTAATATAATCTTGTTAGGTAAAGCCGATATTTGTGTGTGTCGATTATTGTATAAAGTTGACATCACCAATTTAAGCGCTGAGCTTTTTAAATGTTTTTTTTTCGCAGAATGGCCAATGTTCGTATTGACGTCCACGGTTCAAATACTATTATGTGCAGTATCGGTAACTCAAAACTTGCAATTAATGTATTATTTTCTGGCTGTATATACTGTCGTACATATGTTATGTTACATATATGATATGTACGTCGTACTACTATTCTATGTTATTGTTAAGTATGGTACTGGCATTCCTAAATGTATAATGCATCTAGAACTGTTTTTATTACTATCACCACATGTCACCAATGTTAGGGTACGATTGCATCTTGAAACATAAAATTTGCATCTATTATTTCCTTTTTTTTCATTGAACATAACCGTTAAAATAAAATATACATAAGTGGAAAATGTATATATAATAATAATAATAATAATAAAATAATAATAATAATAATAATAATTATTATTATTATTATTATTATTATTATTATTTCCCCTCGATATTAGCACGCCGATAACAGGGTAATTCCAATTTTGGCGACATTATAAATATCTCCATGTTTTCTTTGGAAATAGGTTGCATGGATACGGATAATTCCCATCTGAATTTCAGTTTGTTCTATCATATACAGTGCACAGACAAAGCAGGAACATGCAAGACCTATACGTTAGACCTGAGTATGGTCTTCCTGAATCAACCGAACTATAACTGTGTCTAATTGAACTCTACAAAATATTAGTAAACGCTTCGTTAGTCGCAGTCTTTCAGTAAATGCCTTGCATTTATTATCATAGCTATTATCCGAATAGTGGATCTTGTGTTTTATCATTTGGAGGCATGCCTCAATTGGAAATGATATTTCTTTGAAAGACAATAATTTCTTTCAACTTTTAAATTGTATGAGAATAAATAATTATGGTAAACCAACCTTAATATTTAATTTAGAAGTGGGGACGTCGTGTGTACCTAGGACTTGACGTGTGTGTAGGTCTCCGAGACCCGGCTTCTACTGCACTTACTGTCACGGCGCTTGTTTGACAGTCGCAATCACTTGTGATAAGATTAGAACCTGGGTCTGAACACACAACCAAGGTTACCGTTCAGTTTCCGGTCCACTACGGTAAAAAATCCGCTTCCAAAAAATTGGCCCAATGTACTGTTCAAGTACACGAGTCACAATTGACAATACACACTTCATAACCATTCAATTATTCTCCTCACCGTGTCACTAGCACCGACAACGGACGTAGTACTGAAATCTGCTGAACGTTGATGACTTCGCCAAGGTTTATGTTATATCTACGAAAGAAAATAAAGACAACCTAGACGGAGGATGTACAAGACGTAATATAAGGTGTGCACGTCAGTCAGCTGGAGGATGGAGCAAGAAACTACAAGATCGTGATGTCCACATATTTTATTGACATGAAATCAATAGAATGAGATAAAAGTGAAACTCGTCTACACGTAGACAACATGGACAACGTATCTACAGGATAGTAATTTCCACATGCACTTATAGAATTGTAGTTATAAGTAATTCATACATGAGTATTAATACGAACACTATTGCATACACATTCCAAATCATTTCATTTGATACCCTCCAAAAGTAACAAATACAACACAATATAATATGTTCAATATACATGTTTGTTATTAGTAAATGCACATTCATGTATATGCCATTGGATAAGGACACATAATGCCACTGTCACATATACAATACTAGTAGTTGACGGAATCGTAATTAAAGAAGAGGTACAACTAACCTGAAAGACGTCTCTGGACAGTGTGTTACAACTCCGTCTTATGAATGAGGTTGGATGAAGAACATCAAGAAGAGCAGAAATAGACGGACCGACAAGTCAATAGTTAAGAATAATAATTTCCGAGTATGGGGAAGATTAACCGGAAATCAGTTTGCCAATCCATTACGCATATATTTTTTTTATCACACATAAATTAACGGGATTTCCCATGTGGCCTGTTGTCCTTGGAGATGACAGTGCCCGGCTGTAACTTGAGAGCCATTAGGTTTTCTTCAATACAGATTACATCGACATCCGCCACTGACCGGAAATTACCAAACATCAAGCTGTCAAACAAGCCGAATAAATGCTAGTAATGTTGCAATGTTTACTATTACTGTAGTTGATATTTTTATAATAGATAATACGATATTCTAGTGTAGATGTAAGCTAATATATTCCAGTATCTAGATACAACATAAAGTGAATTGGTATGGTGAAATATACACTTTGTATTGTTTTAATAGTTTGTAAAAAATATCTTAAATGGTTTTAACAATTTATTCAAAACTGGAAACTACTATATTAACGTACAGAAAAGAACAGGACATAACTTTTATTAGCGCAAAGTGCAAAACATTAAGCTACGACTTCATAAACTTTATAACAAGACACATATGTATAATACGTACCTAGATAACATCTGAACACATCAGACAGACAATGTTCTGTTAAGCAGGTGTAGTCCATCTATTTATTCTATAATAATAAATAATAATAATAATAATAATAACATAGTTTATTGTTATTGTCCAGTTGGCATGACATACTTAATTCGGAGAATGATTCGTATTAATGTTCTGTTCATTTCCATATAATCATTGTAATGTATAAATATCTCATAGAGATATTCGAGATGAGCTTATAATATGTATATGTACTGCAATATATATTCTTTGGAAGAGCACACACGTATTTGAGCGATAATACACGTACACATACCTTGCAAATAATAAATAATAATACATTTGTTTAATACACGTAGATCTATCTTATATGTACGAATACTTGTATTAAAGATACAAATAATGTGTATGAACACATACAGTGCAAATAAATGTCTGTATTTAATATATGCTAAGCGTACAGTGCATTTACAAAACGGTAAATAATGCCATCAATTCAAATTTCCATTTCGATACATTATGGATCGGAAGCGAAAACTGATATTCTGCAGCTGTTGAAATACAACTTATTATTGTAAGTCTAATAGCGTTGTTTTGACATAGCGTGTCTGAGCGACATGAACGGAGTACGAAACTAGCACTGTTTTAATTGAACAGTGCTTCCAAAATACGTAACCTAGAAGAATATATATAGAGTGATATATACATATACTAAAAGTTTATATCTATATATTATGTAAAGAGTTGTCCGAATTAAATATAATGAAATAAAATATGAACTATGAAGAAGTTATAACTGGTTGAAGAAAACGCCAGACCCCAAGATTACGAAACCTTTTGAATACAATTTCATGCTCGAGCTCAGATTTTGTATGAGGATTTGTGAACAAAAACCTTGAGTTCAGCATGAAATCGTACTAAAAACGTTTAGTAATCTCTGGGCCAGTATGTAAATCAATTATACATGTTTAATTGCATGGCTCCACAAGAGCCCACGATCTATTAGACTGTATTGAAGCTAAACATTCAAAGCTTGATAACCATGCCCCTATTTCTGGAAAGAAGCTTGAGTTTGAGATTTTGCTCAGCTGATATTTGACCCATTGACTCGGTGCTGTAGCTTTGGTAAAAACTCAAACTTAACTGAGTCAATGGAGATTTCTCAGCTGAGCATAATACACAAGTTTCTTTCGAGAAGTCCTGACTTGGTTGGATGCAGCTGTAGTGTACTGCTGTAGTATTATGCTGTATTCTACGTATGTTAGCACTTGACCGATAAGTGTATCTGTCGACGAGGCCAATGTCTCTGTGTTCTAATGTGACAATTATAGGCGTACCAGAGTAAAATCGACTTCCAGCATAGGACATGGACATATTCAAAATCAGTAACTGTTTTACCATACGATTACTCTACTGCTCTCAGTGAATCACACAGCGAGAACCTGACAAGCGTGATACTGTATGACATGGTGGTAAGACTGTATGGAAAGCAAGACTGTATGACATGATAGTAAGACGGTATGACACGATAACTAGTATGACATGATCGCATGACTGTGTGACGTGAGGGTCTGACATATTCGCGAAGAACCAAGTTCGCTGAGTCCACCCCTTTCAGAGAGACGTGATAATCAAGGGATTACCATGTCTTCCGCTCCCCTCCCCTGTCTGAATGAAGACCTTAGCGAATGGAATTCTGTTAAATGTTCACATTGTGTCTGTGGCCCTGGAGTTGGCACGGTGTGCAGTGTATTAGGTAACACACGGGGCAGAACCACGAGAACGTCCAACAGACTCTAGCACACTGTGTCCACGGGTAGATCCTGGCCTGGCCTCCAGTTTCTCTATGTCATACTGTGTCCACGGGTAGATCCTGACCTGGCCTCCAGTTTCTCTAACATTGGTACAGAAAGAGGCGTAGACCTGGAGTCGTAGCCTAAATATGTCAGAGTCATTTTTCAGACGAAGCGTTTCATTAAATGATTCGAAGAGTGATGTTTAGTTGAGGTTAAAATTTCAGTCTGATATTAATAGACTTAAAATTGTGTCTGTATGGCGTGACTGGGACATGTTGGAACGATGGTAAATACACAACACTGACGTACTATGGCTGAACACAAGCACGAGAAGATAGATGGCCGCATGCGGCCTGGGCAGACTGGACGAGTAAAGACTATTTTATAACAGTGGGTCGACACCGGAAATGTATAACTCTCATAAAACTGACAGTCTAGTAAAGTCCAAATATAATCATGTTCATCAACTATGACATGTTTATGCAAACTGTCCCTCGTAATGATTTGAAGTTGAACATAAACCAGGAAGGGGAGACCATCTGTTGCTTACTTCACCGCCAGGAGGCGTTGCCAACTATTAAGGGCTGCCAATAGTTGTCCACACACACAATGGTATATCAATTATAGCTCCAGACTCAAGTTTGATCAGCCAGTTAAGCGTGTCTAATTAGTGACTTGAAACTGATCGTTATCTAGTAAAATATTACAGTTTCATGTTACCACTTTATATTCAGTCAGTCATTTGCATGAAGCTTCGTGTATGAGCTAGAGCACTATCTATCCGTGCAGACATATAGTTTCCACTAAACAGCTAATGGCTACCCCTCACTTCCATAATGCTATATCCATTTTATACGAATTCGGTTTCATCTATTCCATCGTACAGCACTAACTATAATCAATTGGGATCATTTAGCATACTTACTCTAATAGATCATTAGATTCCTATTTTTAACGATGTATATGAATGGTGAGTAGAAAGACGTGATACACCTCCATTACTACCAGAAAGAGGAATATTGATGATCGTCGACCAGAAAGACAGATCTCTTACTAGATGTTACAGTAAGGCCCTCACGTCAGACACTGGCAATATAATGTGCGTGTGTGTGTCTCTCTCCCTCGGTCTCTTTCGCGTTCTTTCTCCCTAGGTATCTATTTAATTCCTTACTCTCGGTCTCTCCAACCTTCTATCTTTCTTTCTCTCTCCCCTCTCTCCCTTTCTCTCTCTCTCCCTCTCTCGCTCTCTCTCTCGATCTCCTTGCCATTATCCCTGCCATACAACTCAATACCTCCTACAATGGTGGATCGCTTTTATCTGACATCCAGCTTCTATCGATGAGGCTTCCTTCAGATTGTCCTATAGGGTTGCACATTTCTTCTGGGGACAAACGGGACATACACGAGGTATTAGTACTGGTGGATCTTCCATGGACTACTCGACCTTCCTCAGCTCGTCATGGCCCTGAAGACGATACCGGTACAAAGGAGGTAAGATGGTCATGTCTGCAAGATGCCAACTAAACCCAGGCCTGTAACGGTGGAACTTTGATGGCAGGCAGAACGTTCTGAACTTCATCAAATATGTTCCTGTCAGAGATCTCAAACAAGGACAACACCGTGGACGTGGAGAGACGGACGGATACATTATGCTGGCATACAGCCAGAGTCCGGACATGGTATCATCCGCATCAAAAACATAACTTTTGCAGCTGTTCATATGATTCCCAATAGCGAATTTGCATACATTAATGAATTTAATGCATAATTATTAAGTATATATAATTCATATAGTCTAAGATAGTCATCATGGTGAACACAAGTACTGGATAGTCACTAGAATTCACTGTAGAACATTATCGTAGAGTATTGGCTAGTCATGATAGTTTGGTCTTATAATCACAAATGATACCTGATAGTTTTGTACCGACTTGGAGCTATAAGTGTCATATATTATGTATTCTCTTCAGCGGTAAAACAGAATTAATAATGTTATGTTCAATCATGAAACAGAGCATAGTTTGGGTTACTCCCCTTGCTGTGCTCTTTTACGTAATCGCGAAATAAGAAAGTTACTTGGTACGTTTCCTAATCTTACTTCCTGTTCTTGTATAATGTCCAAACACGTGTTCTATCGGAGAAGTGAGCTTATTGTGGTGAATGTGAGCTTCGAGGCTATTAATATATATGTTCTGGGCTGGTTTCAACGGGCGATGGGTTAAAACATTATGCCTACACTCAAAACACTCTATAAATGACGTAATGCGTGAGATGGATAGATATCGGCACTACAAGTCTTATGCCATTTTACTATACGGGACTTCCAAGAAAGACGGACAAATGCCTGTTTCCACTACAGATCGTTGCATAAGGTTTGTATATTTTCCCCGCTCTTCCCTAATATCAACATATTGATAACCATGCATGCGAAAGTCAGGAATATGTAGCTAGTTGAATACAACACTTGTATAGATCTAGACAAATCAAATGTATGTAGTTTCAGGGGAAAGGTTCGTTTGATCATGA
Organism: Lepetodrilus galriftensis; assembly: GCA_032361785.1. NCBI lineage: Eukaryota > Metazoa > Mollusca > Gastropoda > Lepetellida > Lepetodrilidae > Lepetodrilus > Lepetodrilus galriftensis. Next base: position 2,849 of record JAUTBZ010167216.1, on the reverse strand, counting down.
AATAGATTGATCATCTGTGGTTGTATGCGTTTAATACTAGTATCTTTATTTACTACCCGCGGCATCGCCCATAGCTCACAAATTGGCAATGCACGAAAATGAAAATACCCCAATCTTGTTTGTTCTGTCTTTCGTCGATGTCTGTACAAGAGCCATGATGATATTTTGATTTTGATTGTTTGACATTTCAGTTCTCGATTGTTTTGATATGGTGTTTAAGCGCAGTGATAAATGTACTTAATTTGACAATTCCCTTCTCCATTGTTTGAGTCCTTGCTTAAGCACATTGATAGATGTCCTGAGTTTGACAGTCTGCTTTCCTTCGATATCACGCCTCATGACGCCTGAACACAGTGACAAATACGCTTTGGTATTCCAGCTCACGATTGTTTTATATAATGTTTGAGCACAGCTTGCTCGAATGTAACCATGGCAAGGGTAATTTGAATTAGCAGTATCTTGATAAGTGTTTGGAATACAGTAACAACCCTGACTTACTGTACAGCACAAGATGTCAGTTGGTTTGTAACAATGGTAAGTGGTTGTTGGTGGACCCGTGATAACGGTGGATGTTGGGTGACATGACGTAATGCTGACTTCGCCGCCTTCACAGTAGTGTCAGTTTTACCGCTTATCTCCATCCGGGTGTCTGGCCCAATGACCTCTGTTCTATCACGTACTTGACCATCTGCCGCACGGTTTTAGATTACATCACGTCAAAACCTACTTCTTAAAAAATCAACTATGATATTTCTTTTGAAGACACATTACATATATATTTAATTCCTGCTTGAACACCTAGTTGAATGGCTGGACAATCACGCTGTTGCCATGGTTACTAGCCTACCACTATTACAAGTAGCTAAATTGATCATCATTTGAAATCCATCATATTTTCGTGATGACAAGAGTGTATATTGAAATAGGTTTCAACACGATAGCTATAAAAAGTATGAAAGTGTCTAATAACATCGTTTCTAAGGTATAGCAAAATGGCACAGATAAAATGACACAGGTAACATCCAAGATATCACAACAGATATAAGCTTATGAAAAGCTTCCGTTTGTACAAATAAACCGTGTCTTCCGTATGATTTTAGTAATTGAATAAGAAAATCCATCGATTGTATTATGCTGCAGTTATCAGTCATGTTTAAAGCTGTAAGTCTCCCATTACTATACTCCGAGTCTCTGTATCGTTAGTCGGTATATAGTCTCTATATCTTTAGTCGGTATATAGATCTAGTCTCTATATCTTTAGTTGGTATGGATTCTTACTGTTAGTCACTGTCTGTCACAGATAATGCAAACATAATTGGTCTATTTGTCTATCTCTGTGTAGTTTTTTCCTAATGTATTCGTTACTTAGTCGACGAACACACAACTCAATTATCTTTATGTATTTCTACCTTGTGACACTTTTAATAAACTATTTCTGTCTGTCTGTCTGCCTTCTCTCTGTCTTAATCATGGATTACAGAACACATCGTGTTACGAATAGTCTTAGTTTAGAGTTGCTAGTATCATGACTGACGGAAGACATCACAATGACTTTAATGCATGCAAGATATCAGCTTAGGAAAAGACAAACATCATGACAATTCTGCACGCAATTCAAAGGATTTAAGTTCATAGCATATCGCTTCTTCTTGACGTGAGTTACCGGTTCCTGTTATACCTACATGTATGTGTTACCAATGTGTGTTACCGCCAGCAGGTAACAGCCAGTCCTAGAGGAGGTCCTGTAGGCCAGTAGCTGCCACCCATTGTCAGGAGGCCATCGTCAATACGTTGGTTCACATTCTGGTTATTATGTACAAGCTAACGCTGAAAGGGTCCCACGTACCGTATATTGGTCATTAAATTGTGCTATTGTATTTCTAGTAGGTAGGAATGTCAGCGATATCCATTATTCCATATTTCTTGGACATCATTTCCCTATTGTGTACGGTCTTACTTTAATGTAACCAACCGGGTTAAGCAATTCTCTCTCTACCTCCATACAATCGCCACTCTCCGTGGTCAACAGTGAGGTCGCTGACCGATTTCTGACTGGACATCTACCTGTACTGGTCATCGTAATGGCGGCAGATGGTCAGGAAAGCGGAAGCTGACCAGTGAGGGCCCACCAGTGACCACACCTGCGCAATCAGTCTATTGAGCGCTGTGATGTGTGAATGGCAAGGTATGAAGCACATCGGGTTATCGCCGGTGTGACGTGTGAGAAGTACTGGCGTGAAACATGCGAACACTTTATTAGTATCCATTAATACCCATGTTATATCACATAGATTCCAACTACAGCAATAGCTGCTTTAATTCCAGTAGAACACCTATTATATATACTAACTGTTCTAATGAAAATCGTGATACTAGTATACTAGTATCATTCACATAGACACACATATTTATTATGTTGTATATTATCAAAAAACCGTATTTTCGTTGATGAAAAAATAACAGTGATTACGAAATTCAGTTGTTGGAAAGAAAGAACACGAAGATATGCACACTACTGTACATAGAGAACCACTGTAGCTAGATTGTTCATAAAAAAAACATTTAGCTATATGTCAGTTTCAGGACAAGCTGCTGTGCACTTTGATATTTTCAAGGCAAAACGAAATTCACTTATTTAATGAAGTTTATGAATGATCCCTATTTGGCTATTAACCCGATTTCCCCAAAAAAGCATCTAATTTTCTCTCTCTAGATATTTGCGCTATATATAAATGTGCATGCTAGATCTAGTAGTAATAATAATAATAATAATATCATTATTATTATTATTATTATTATTAGTAGTAGTAGTAGTAGTAGTAGTAGTAGTAGTAGTAGTAGTAGTAGTA
>JAUTBZ010167205.1:0-10578 GCA_032361785.1 Lepetodrilus galriftensis | reverse complement strand
ATAACTCGGGCCAACTGTACAGCTCAGCATAATCACTGCCCGGCGATAAATAGGGCCAACTGCAACATGTAGCACTGAATGGTGCAGTAAATCTGTGACTTGTGAGCACTGGCTGGTAGTACTAACTTGGCCCTATTTAAGGTCGGGTAGTGATACATGCAATGACTGAGTCACAAAAGATGAGATAACAAGTGAAAAATAAACACATGGAACTTGATGGTATTTGAAACTTGACTATTGATAATTACTAGTATATATTTTTTATGGAGTCTATTAAAAAAATCCTTCAAATAAAATATGGTTGACATTATGGTAAATCATATTATTCAACAAATAATTAGAGAAATAACAGAACTTCCGATACATTTCAATCAGATTTGGACGCCTATGTCTATGACGACGAAGAACGCTTACTTGTTCAGATAAACTCCTTTGAGAATTTTCAGTTGCATTTAATTCATCCAACAATAGATTTAGGTTCGTTCTAGTATTATCTTCATCTTTGTACACAAATCTAGTGAGCTTATAACAACAACTGCGAAAGTTTTCACGTTCGTTGAAAAAGAATTCGCCTTCAGTCGCCATGTTTCCAAAAGGGGATACATTATTGTATGCGTTATTTTAAAAGAGTGTCATTTAGAATTATTAGATACAGTCTGTCATTTCATAGTAATACACGTGGCTTTAAATAGTTATTTATTTTCCCACTATTAACTGGTGAAGAAATATTCTTGTTGTTGCAAAGATCTTGAAATATAACCTATATTTACAAAATATATAATCAATGGTCCCAAGATGTCTGCGCCCATGGCTGAGCGTGCGTGTTGCTGCTTAGCAGCGAAATTACGCCTGTATGGTGGTTTAAAACGAATATTTGCGTCGCATTGCAGATATACATCATCGAGTTCAACTGTAAATGATAGCGAAAAGAAGGAGACACACTTTGGTTATGAGTATATTCCTGAAGATGAGAAAGAAGGGAAAGGTGAAATAGAGATTACTAGACGAGTGTCATCACTACCGTATTTCATGTAATAAATTGAATAACATATCACAGAAAGTTGGGAACTTATTGCTACCAGAATATGTTCACTATGGTGATAATTTAATATGATTTTATCATGATATATCCAGGACTGCCGGTTGTCTCCATTATGAGAAACTTATTGAGGCCCTGTACGGAACAATCGTCGGGTGGCGGAAAACTGAAAACGGTGTGATGAAGTTAGCAACAGCAGAAAATCCTATTGTTTTGCCACCCACAATGCTGTGTGAGGTATTGGCATGTCTCAATTTTGGCCCCATTTATCGCCGGGCAGTGATTATGCTGAGCTGTACTCACTTCACCGGCCATACTCGTCCCATGCCTGCCAACTTCTGCGGAAGACAACATCACACTAAATCTCAAAATTCTCCTCGAAAAGCACATGTCATTAATCCAACTGGACCTCCGTAGAAAGAAAAGACATCACTGTGTTTGAATCCGCTGTGATGTTGTCTTCCGCAGAAGTTGGCTGCACATTTTGCTACATTAGCAGGCATGGGACGAGTATGGCTGGTGAAGTGAGTACAGCTCAGCATAATCACTGCCCGGAGATAAATAGGGCCAAGTCTCAATTGGCAGAAACAACATTAATTTAAATCTGAAATACACCACTACAGTCAGGGACTCATATTCATATAATCATATGACTGGGTCCATAAATTATGACTGTCGTTGATCACAATTATGCCAGGTAAAGTCCAAAATGATACAAACAATAATGACATACAATCACTTTCAATATGGAAAGACTTCGACCAACTTATTTTGGACTACTTGTCTCAAGTAGACATTTGCCTAAATATACCGGTTAGGTCAGCGTCTGCCGCTTAAATCATTTCCTGCGGTTAGACTGTTTTATTTGCAAGCCAACCCCCTATTTTCGGTAGCTGACATGCCACTTGTGCCAGTATCTGGTGACTGGCACTTTTCGTCTGGAGGGAAGTCAGCCGAGTCATTTTATTTGCACCTTTGCTGTCATGTGACATCACATACTCTCAAACCAGCCAAAGCGGAACTCATCAAACCTAGTCATGTTACTATGTTAGGCAAAAGAAACACAACTTTTGAAACTGGGCAAAGGGAGGTAATCCTGATCTCATTAAAATTAAATTACCTCCCCTTTGACCATGATCTTTGGTACAGTATATTTGTGTGTGGTGGTAACTGGGTAGGTTTTGAGCTGCTTTCTAGATTATTTCACTAATATCACGACTTGTATTATAATTTGCTGTTCCAGTGTATGAAGTGTTTGAGAACGTGGCGTCCAAGTACGACATGATGAACGACACAATGAGTGCTGGAGTGCACCGACTGTGGAAGGACTACTTCATGGAGAGAATGGGACCAACCCCTGGGACCAAACTCATTGATGTGGCAGGGGGAACAGGTGGGATATTAGCAATAGAAATGAACTTTAAAACCCACTAGCCTGAATAATGATGCAAATAACAAATGTTATGAATTTCGACTAGCCCTTAGGATACCTTTAGGTTTGGCAGAAATGGCCCGGGCTAGTGTTAATTTTCGATCCCTGCTATTATATGGGTGATGTTTTTGATCAGCACTTTTTTTTTATTGTTAATTTCTGTGTTTGTTTGTAATTTGTATTGTAATTTGTAATGTTGTTGACACGAACATCGTAATATGGGTCAAAGATTCCCCAAACTACATTATTCATGTTGTAAACAGTAAATCAATCAATCAATGTTGGTAGAAGCACGACATATTAATCATCGTCTGAATGGAAAGAGTTAGACCGTTAACTTAAAAATCATGGTTTTATGCATAAATTATAATAAATGAAAATTTAAGCATAATTACTTTAAAATTAATTTCGCAAATGAGTGAAAGATTCACGCAATGACGTTAAACTCTATAATCACTCAATTTAAAATTAATTCAGTTAAAATCAAATAAAATACACTCCTATTATTTATTTTTATATTTTCCAGGAGACATCGCACTTCGGTTTCTACGCTACACTCGGTCGAAGAAAGATTCTACGGTTAATCAAGACTTTAACATAAAAATCCCTGGAGACATAGAAGGTTCCGAACCCTCAGGCAATGAGGCACCTGTTAAAGGCACATACCCTGCTATAACTGTCTGTGATATCAACCAGGCCATGTTGGACGAAGGCAAAGCAAAAGCTGAAAGGCTTGGGATTAACACAGGTATTGGATTCAAATTTCTTCCATCCATAAACTGATGAGCTGTGCAAGTGAAAGAATCTTGAAAGTGACTACCAACCCCCCCCCCCCAAAAAAAAATATACCACACAATAAAAATACCGTAATATTGGGGATATGTCTCTTTAATAAGCAGATCCAGAAATTTTGTATGTTGGGTATGGGTGTGCTTATGATTTAATTTGAAGATTATAGCTTTTTCTTTTCTTAAATAAACGTTATTGAAACATTTGGTAATCGTTGAAAAAGATGGTTTATAGCTTTAAATAGCTTTTGAAAAGGATAATGAAATTTAAAGTAGTAACCAAGGTAATCTATGGATTCAAAAACTATGAATCGGACATACAGTTGAAATTATAATAATGTTCTATTTTTCTTTATAGGTGTTAAATGGTTACAAGGAAATGCTGAAGAGTTACCTATAGAAGACAATATGTTTGATGTTTATACCATCGCCTATGGAATCAGGAATTGTACACATATAGACAAGGTAGGCTGCTGATATGATCTACTGTTTTCTGTCAAATGGTTGTTTTTAATTTTGACACTGAGTGGAGATTATTAGAAAATCAGAACTGGAATATGTTGATGTCTATTCATGTGTAGTACACACATATTTACCATTCATTCATTTCCTCTCATACATGTGAATTTCCACATCCATTGTATTACCATTTTACAATTTGTGTATATTTTGTACTTTGCTATAATATATATAATATATCGTTTATGTCTTGTGGGCCTGTGGCCTTTGAATTTGAATACAAAAACTCATTCGAAACAACAAACAGAAAATTTAGCTATGAATTAGTATTTATTATTTTAATTTGATGTCGTCTTTCTTGCTGTCAGGTTTTAAAAGAAGCGTACCGAGTGTTGAAGCCAGGCGGCAGATTCATGTGTTTGGAATTCAGCAGAGTCACCAACCCATTGCTGAGAATGTAAGTGTTCCTTTATCTTTCTTACCTCGCTCTACCCAGAGAGACATCAGTGGCGACATCTTGAACATGTTAAAAGGTTGTGCCGTACTTGTTGTTCCCCGGCTTGGCACTCAGCATATTATAAAAAGAACTGGTTTGCTCAGAGTTGGTGTACAATGTGTCTGAATGAGGTGTCTATGCATGTTCTAACTGCAGGATATTATAGTTAGCTAGCACCACCATCTACCATAATGGCTATCTGGCCCGGAGGTTATTTGGAAAACTATTTTATGCTTCTTAAATTTTAAATTGAGATTTCAGTGCTAAATAATATTGAAAATGTTTCATAACCTTAGCCAGGGCCATGTCTAGTAGGGAATGTACATAATTATTTTGTTGCCAACTGTGATGTTTGAAATAATCTTGAAAATTACTGTGCTAAACCCCAATTCAGCCAACCAATCTTATTATCTTGCTACCTAGAATGGGAGTGCTCATCTGTCTTATCTTGATACTCTCCCCATATACCAAATTAATTCATCTAGCCAGCTTACTGGAGTCAGCAATGTTGGTGGGAGCTTCAAAGAATTGGAGCACGAAAATACTAAATCTATCTATTTTATAGTGGAAAAGTGAGTTGTTGAACATGAAATGACTACCTGCACTTAATTTCATTGGCCTAGTTTGGAGGGGGGAGAGAGAGAAAGAAAGAGAGAGAGAGGGAGAGAGAGAAAGGGGGAGAGAGAAAGGGGGAGAGAGAGCTCTCCTGTATGAAAATGATGCAACACTAAGGCAACCTTAACTTTGATTTAAGGTTTTTGCAGTAATTGTAAAGGGTTTGGTGCAAAATCCAACCCAAATATACCATAGTCAATGTCTCCGGTTGATATTGCCGTATCTGTGTGAGGAACTCGGCCTCAATGCTCATAAAAGTTACCTGTTCAATCTGATGCGATCATGATGGTATATACCGTGCAGTGTTTGAAATAAATAAAATAATAAGTGAGTCATTCTCCATAAGCCCAATGTTAATGGTGGTAATATCTGGAATTTTTAAGGGGGTCACACAGATACCTTTAACATTGCAGATTTTCAAATGACCCCCAGACCCCCTATTAATTCAAACACTGCTGTGGCAATACAGTTATCATTCTTGGTCTGTCAGTCAAAGCATGTGCCTGCAGGTTTCCTGCATCATTCAGTGCTACACATGTTGTAGGTTTCCTCCTACCATGAAACTGACAAGCCGTGATAGAATTGACAGAATTTTGAAAGCGTCTCTGATTTAAAAGAAAGAAAGAAAGAAAAACACACCATTTCATACAGTAGAACTTGATATCGCAAATCATGTGTTGGAAATTATGTTTTTTCAAATGAGCTGTGTCTTTTTATTATCATGCATCTTGTTTCCTCAGTATTCAAAATGTTCAGGCGCGGTGCAGAATATTAATATTAGGCATGTTGCTTGACAGAATGTTTCATATTGGCTAGAAAAGAACCCAGTTATCAGATGTACATCATGTTTACAAATATCCAATTTCACTTCTGCACAGAAACTTGTGTCTTGTATTAAATCAAGATTGCTAAGATTTATTAGTGCAAATAAGATAAATATTTGAAGTGCTATAAATGTTGCGTTTTAATAAATACACAGAGACATACTTTATTACTCTGAACAATCACGTCTTTGTGGAAGAATAATTTTATCATGATTTACTTGGTGATTCCTCTCATTGTTGGTTTAACCCTCTCACTGCTGCATTAGACACAGATTATTTGGGCAACTTTGGTTGCCTCCAGCATGGATAGGGTTAATGACAACCATTGCTTTATGGCAGCTGTGATTGTCACCAACATGGAGAAGGTTAAACCTACGCAATATTTACAATTATTGTTTTTAATTAAACAGTGTTAAAGAAATATTAATTTGTGCTAAATTATACCAATCTCATTCAAATCTCATCTGATCGAAACTGATGTTGTTCAGATATTTGGACATCCGCTAGTTAATTGTTCAGCAAAAGAAAGCCAAATTATTTTAAACAAGATCTGATTTTAATGTAGATTGGCCTTGTATACTGGTATTGGCCATTGGCTTATCAGCACATGGGCTGTGTTCAAGATAGCAGCTGCTTATAGCTTGACTTGCCCTTGTCAAACATCAATATTTTAAGACTGGACCGTCTATAACTCAGCGACCGACTGATGTCTTGAACACACCACTTCACTCACTTCCATCAAAAGTCTGCACATCATATGATGAGACTGTAACTAGTTTGTGACTCTGCTACCGACGCAGGCTGGTATCTTGAACACATCTCATCTCTGTTGATTCATGGTGGGAGAGCTGTCACCAGGCAGGTCGCTATATCAACCAGTTGCCTAGCAACCATCCTGACCTGGGTGCATATCTTGTGCCCTCATCAACAGATAACTGGTTCTCTACTTACAACCAATTTAGATGCCGCTGTCAATTTAACTCTTTAATGCCCACTAGCATGCCACTAGTCTAGTAGGCTCCTGACAATTATCAAAGAAAACCTCTTGGATTGAAGTCTTGTTTTTAGTGCTGTGTAGATACCTGCTATGCCAGGGTTTGCCATAAGTGTATCAGAACTTTACATGGTGTTTATCTTCTGTATGTTGTTTGTATAAGGGGAGGTATAGATGTGGGATATTTTAATAGGTTCAGCTCAGGGATCATGCATATGTTATTAATATTATTATTATAATTATCAGGGATGGAAACTTACCATTATTACTTATTAGCCCGAATAGTGATACAAATAACAAATGTTTACCCAAAAATACTAATTACTACTCACCCTTAAGATACCTTTAGCATTGGGAGAAATGGCCTGGGCTAGTGTTAATTTCCATCACTGATAATTATTATTATTATTATTATTTAAATATTTCTTAAATTACTATTTTCTTTGATCGACTTTAAGATTCCTTCACTTAAATTACAGCTTTTATATATATTTACTTGTGCAGTACTCGATTATGATCTCTGGTTACAGTAGCCAGGTAGGCTAGTAAATTAAACAGTGTACCACCCACACTAGGTAGTATTACCGTATACTAGTATATTATAGACAAATTACAGTAAGAAGCAAATTACACTTTGTTTAATTTCTCATGAAGACATTTTTAACCTGCTTCTTGAAGAGTGAAATACAGTATGTATGTTTGGTATGTCGGGTCGAATACAGTTTTTGTATTTGGGTAGTTACTACAATTCATACTATCTTGTCAAACCTGTTTTGAATGTGTTCTTAAAATCTTAGCTAGTTTACCATGTCCCCATTACCTGCAGCTGTGTCTGTCAATCACCTTGTTTACCTACATTCTGTGCTCGAATCAAGTGCAGACTTTTTGACACTGTATATTGAAAAAATCTTGAATTAACCTTCAATTTGAACATGAAAATAAACAGATGTTTCTATTAAAACTACATGCATTGTGTTAAAACCACATAAGAATTATTTTAATTGCAAATAATACTCAAACAAAACTACCGTAATTTAAAACAATTAATTATTTTTAAAATAAAAACAAACCTCAAAGAAACCGCCTTTAATTTATTATTAATCAACATTGCAACTGAACATGTTTCCGGCAACTAATAGCAAAATCCATACCAATGTAAAAGTCATCCACATCTAAATGCACCTCGAAGGAAGTTTCTGCTTTCATGCCGTACTTATTTTGATTGCACCAGTCTCCCAGAGCTGTTAAAGGTGCACTGCCCCTGTACATGTGTCACTGTTAATGTTGCACAACCATACAGGTACCGGTATTCACCCACAGGCTTGTGATGAGTATTGATCTGTTAACCCTTTTATACCAGTTCCCACGCTGAGTTACATCATGAGTGCAATAGAGCAATGATAAGATTAATTTAATGCGATAAAGGGGCGAGGGCTGGAGGAATGGAATTAATTTAATAATGAGTTTAACTCTCTCCCTGCTGGATTAGGCAGAGACACTGCTCCATAGGGCATCTCAGTTTGCCTCTAGAGGGTTAATCATGAGTAGACTTGCTAATATATACTATGGCCGTGACTAGAAAATGAGGACATTTGTCAAAATTAATGTGAAGGGCAGATGATAATCATGACAAGTATGACAAGTATGCAAATGTTCTCTTGGACAAAGCTATGGTAGTCTTGTGTTGTCAAATGTTCCTACGTTCCAAGCCATCGGAGAGAACAATTATTGATCTCGTCCATCTGATCTGCTATATATATATTATCTGAGTGTCACATCTTAGAGCTACCAGGCCCCGAGATTACGAAACATTTCTGAGTAGAATATTTACGTCACGTGACGTCATAGCCTGAGTATGTATGTTATGACGTCACGTGACATTTTATTAACAAAATTCTGAGTTGAGTATGAAATTGTACTTAGAAAGGTTTCGTAATCTCGGGACCCTGGGTGTCTGTTCTACAGATAAGAGTATCACTTTCAAAATCTATCTAAACTGTCAAGTTTCCCATCCATCTATTGCTACTCTTTGGATTTCACATTTACAGTTCTATACTGAATGTGTTCTAGATCTACAACCTACACCATCTGACTTTCACATCTACTTTTTCCAGGGTATTCACTCCATCTGTTCCCACTGTCTTGGAGCTTCCATCTGTGTTCTACATTGTCCTGGTTACCTCATTCATCTTTTCTACAGGTGTTTCTATGCATCTGGTGCCCGTTGCACGACGCTCTTGTAGGTTACAACTATTGTAACGTCAACGCTTTCTATTGTGGCGGGAGCCCAGTTACAACTAGGGTAGCACCAAATAGCGCTCTCTTTGCAGTGTATTAGCCATAGGTAAAGAGAGCGCTATGGTCTTTTAGCGGACAAGAGAGCTTTGTGAAAGGATACATGTTCGCGAAGCTCTCGTATCCACTAAGACAGCACAGCTCTCTGCTATGTATAGGTAGCTGTGGTGCTCACTACGGGCTCTTCGAGAAATGGTGCCCGGCTCTTCTCTGCACACCTTTTCGTATCTGGCATTTCTGATAGGAAATCCTAGTCGACGTCCGCTCAGTGAATGGTGCGCCGAGCATCCCTTTTTGCCAGGCGAGGTTCATCTGTTCATCCGGGGATGTTCTGCTCGTACATCTCAGATGTACTATAGCTCGCTGGAGATACGGACGGACGAAGCAGGCGCAGTTGGCAACCTTGTAGCTCGCCACTAGCCCGACATCCGGAACTAGTCCTTCTTGCTAGTGGTACTACTACCAGTAGTACTACTGCCACTACAACTACTACTACTACTACTACTACTACTACTACTACTGTTCTGCTGTTGGGCAGGGTTACTGGCATTTGAAGATGGAATAAGGATGTATGTTCATATTCTGTAAACGGGTAACGGCGAGAAGTGTGTTTTTCGACATTTATGCAGCAATTATTCTGTTGATGGAGGAGTACTAAATGATGTCTAACATGTCCGTGGATGATTCTGATTTGATCGCTAAGATCGGCAGAAAGAGGTAGGTTTTGTGAAATGATATTGAAAAGAGTTGGGTTTTATATGTGTATCTGTGTGTGTGTGTCACTGTGTGTGTGTGTGTGTGTGTGTGTGTGTGTGTGCGTGTGTGTGTGTGTGTGTGTGTGTGTGCGCGCGTGTATGTGTTCGTGAGCGTGTGTGAGTAGTTGGGTGTATGAGAGACAGACATATTCAGAGAAAGAGGTGGAAGAGAGAGAGAATGAGTAACAGATACTATAGTTATGTGCAAATATTCATTTGGCGCCAAATCTACATCCGAGAGCGCCCATGTCGCTACATATGTATACATGTACGTGTATATGCCCTGACTATGTACTGAACAGAGGTATATGTGTAAAGGTATACTTCAAATACCTGTCATTTATATAAATGGCTTTCTTTTAGAATGACATATTTATTGTGTAGGTTACCTCCCATTAGTCATGGTCATTTTATACTCGGCCATTAAGTTACAAGTACAAATTCAAATATTCAAACCTAATCTTTAATTCACATCATCATTAAATTGATAACGATTAATGCTAAACTTACATTTGATTTGTTGGACACCTAAAGGGCGAGTGAAGCATGATTCATTTTGTATACATCTTAATTAATAATACGAAACCATGTTGCACCTCGACATACCGCGGGTGCAGGTCAACAAGTTAAAGCTGTGTCATGATATAGCACTGCCATTTTTATAGCCTAGAATACACTTCAATCTACTTGTACTTGGCCGGAAGCCAATGTTTATCAGAAAATATAAAGATCCTCCCAGCACAAGATATTATTTTGTGTATACATCAAACCAGGCCTAGCACGATACAGGCTCAAACCAGGCCTAGCACGATACAGGCTCATAGCAGGCCTAGCACGATACAGGCTCATACCAGGCCTGGCACGATACAGCCTCATACAAG
>JAUTBZ010167194.1:0-10578 GCA_032361785.1 Lepetodrilus galriftensis | reverse complement strand
TAGATTATTTTAACCATAATATCTAAAAAATGTCAATTTGCTAGTTAAGACTCAGTTTGTGGTGATGGGTCACATATTTGTTATTTATTGCACAGACAACTCGTAACTTGCATAGTGGGTCATATAATGGCTCTTTCCTTTAAAACATACCGTAGTTCTTCTACAGTGTGTCCCCCTCTTTGTATGTCAGTATATATCCATCAGTCTCTAATGTAATACTAATATGTAATGTTTGATTTGAATATGGTCTTCTGCATTCATATTTATTATTTTACTAACGAATGATAATTTTGCACATTTACTGCATACATAAATCACACGACAGATTTGCAATTAAATAATGACACTTCATGCCCAACATTTTTTAAAACTTTTAAATTTGAATTCAGACAAACGAGGAACGCTCATGTTGCAGCAATGTAGAACAGACCAAACACATGATTCCTACTTGGATACTTGTGGATACCTTTTCTCTCTCCCTGCTGGATTAGGCACAAACACTGCTCTTTAAAGTGTTTTCAAAGGAAGAGAATGGATGATGCAATATATCATGAAATCAATTTAAAAAAAAGTGTTTGTAATAATTAGGATTCTATTTGTCAGAATTGAAAAACTGAAAAACAGTATGCGTGTTTACAGCCCCTGCATACCTATTGTTCTGCGATTGCATCCTAAACTTGTACGAGTGCATCCTAAACTTGTATGTGGCATCACAACTTTCCCTCTCTATTTCAGAGCCTCGATCTGGGTTTCGAATAGCCTTCAACATGTTCGACACCGACGGAAATCAAATCGTAGACAAAAAAGAATTTCTAGTGGTGAGTATATGACCATATTTCTTATCATATTGACTGTTGTATGTGGTAACTCATGATATGTAAATTAATCTTGTAAGATGTGGACATTTCTATGGCCTGAAGAGATTCATGGAAGAAGAATTCAGTTGAACATTTCCACCTACGGTATATATATTTACATAGCACTTGTATAATTGCGATTCCCAATGATCCATGTAGTCCTTGTATACTTGAAATAATGATGTTTTTGAAATGAAATGTTAAATTATTGTCATATTTTGTGATTAGGTAGCAAGATGAATTGTGTTACTGATGGAAACCAATCTGAAGAATATACAGAAGTTTCACAGAATGATGATCTGTGTTCGATTTCTAAAAACAAACTTAGGTCACTAAAATGACTTAAGGTGGATTCACACTATAGCGTTTGGGCCAGCGTTTACCTGACGTTTGGGCAAATGTCTGGCTTCGCCGGCAAAAGTTGGCAAAAGTTTATGAAGTTGGTATTCGTCGGCCAACGCTGGCAAACGTGGTGTTTGCTGAAAATGTTTGACATGCTGAAAATTTGCCGAACCTAATTTCGGCAACGTTTGGGCTTATTTCTCCAACTTTCCAAATGCTGGCTTATGCTGGCCCAAACACTGTAGTGTGAATCCACCTTTATATCTGAGTTTCAGCAATTTACATTTCTCAAAACAATACAAAAAACATGCATGTCCAAGTGTAAACTGAAAACTGCATTTCAGGGAAATAAGACTCAATTGTTCAGAACTTTTCTCAAGAAATATGGGCATTTTCTATATGTCAAGACATAAATACTACAAGCTTGTAGCATTAGAGATGAATCAATCCATGCTTCCACATGATACACAATGTTATGAGGGCAAGAACAAAATATTTTGATGACCTTTCAGAAAAACATGACTGTTTTCACAGTAGCATAGAATTGTTCGGTTTTTCTTGTTCAAGTAAGTAATACTCTACATATGCAATTTAAGTCTCCCAATAGAATGTATTTGTCATATTCTATGTGCCTTTGTGTCACTGTTCTTGGTCATTCTTATAGTAATTTTTCACTAGTAACATTGCCAAATTTCATAGGCAATATTGTCAAATTTCATGGTCAACATTGTCAAATATTTTGTGTCAATATTGTCATATAATATTATCTGTGCCTTAATTGTCGTAAATGTTCTTTGTCATTCTTATGGTCATTTTTGACTATCAACATGGTCCAATTTTATGGGCAACATTGGCAAATTTCATGGGAAACATGGGCAAATTTCATGGGCAACAACATTGTCATTAACATTGTCAAATTTCATGGTCAACATTGTCAAATTTCATGGTCAACATTGTCAAATTTCATTGTCAACATTGTCAAATTTCATTGTCAACATTGTCAAATTTCAGGGTCAACATTATCAAATTTCATGGCCAACATGGTCAAATTTCATGGTCAACATTGTCAAATTTCATTGTCAACATTGTCAAATTTCAGGGTCAACATTATCAAATTTCAGGGTCAACATTATCAAATTTCATGGTCAACTTTCATGGTCAACATTATCAAATTTCAGGGTCAACATTATCAAATTTCATGGTCAACATGGTCAAATTTCATGGTCTTTCATAATAAGTCTCACCATGAGCCTAGTCTCAATAACAACTACCCTTCATCATCAGAATTTCAATCTATCAAGCCTATTCATCGTTGGATCGCAGTTATCTCGGGTTCAGTCGTAACACACATTTCTCGATTCTTCGGACACCCAGAAACCCCGCGACACATACGGAGAAACCAACACCTCACCACCTGATAGCTGGCCAGCAGGGAACAGACTTTTATCAGGCGGCAATGTTTTTAAAATAATGAGTTGTTTACCTCGATGCCATCCGAGTCCAGGCACCGCGATGAGCTCCGCGTGAGGTGTGTGGAAATATTATTTATGAGCTGCGGCCCGTGGGGTGAGAGATCGCTTCTGAAGTTCCGAATGTGTCCGTGAAAACTTGGTAGAAAACTACTTTTCTTGGATTACGGTAACCCTCTCCATGCTGAAGGCAACCAGATATGCCATAAAGAACAGTTCCTGTGTCTAATCCAGCAGGAAGAGGGTTAAGCAAGTTTTAAATGGCCGTTTTAGATATTGTATCCAGGTACTTGTACAGCCATCTTGTATGCTCTTACTATGTTGTACGACTTAACCCTTTTTCTCCTGAAGGCAATCAGAGATGCCCTATTGATCAGAGACTGATTAATCCAGCAGGGCGAGGGTTAACCTATGGAATTATTTTTTATATGAAACTCACTATTTATTATATTTTGTATTGCTCAATCATGATAGATACCATGTTAGTCAAGGAAAGGGTTAACCTGCAGGTATGGGATTATTTTTCTCTGAAACTCACTATTAATTTTATTATAGATTGCTCAGTTAGTTTCACGTTACTGCTATTTGAATGCATTCAGTCAAAAGCCACGTTCGAGAATATACTTTGTAACAAAGTCTGAGCCACGTTTTACGTATATGTGTGTGCGTTAACCAATTGAAGTATTTCTTCTATGAAACTCGCTAGTAATTAAACAAATTATTATTAGTTTCATATTGGAATACCATGTTAGTAAAAACTTGTAAATTCAGTGTCCACGTATATGGTACTGTATGTCATTCTTTGTCATTGTAGTTCATTCAAGGTTTTCATGAAGCGAAAAAAAACAAACATTATTCTTGACACATCTATTAGAGATGACCCCTAATAGTACTATAAAATGTATCGTAGAGGGTAACAAGTGATGCAAGAAAGTATTGTGATTTGAAACTGAACTTTAGTTTAAGGGTTCATTTTGACCCCTTTGATGGTAAAGCATGGGGAAAACAGTTCATTTCTAGAGCCAGAGAAAAAAGAATCAGACTTTCGATCCTGTACCGTAGTTGTAATAGTCTCCTTGTGGAAATGAACAGGGCTTAATAAGTGAAAGAATCTTGAAAACTGCTCTAAACCCCAAATAAATAAAATAAATAAATTAAAATTAAATTAACAGTGTACCTTTAAATAGCTCATGCATATTCTGTAAATTCTGCTGTGTCACAAACTAATTACAATTCCTGGAAGGAATTTTGTTTATAACGGTGTATCATTTCTCTAATTAATTAGTCCCAGTGTATCAGGCATACACATATACGTAAAACGTGGCTCAGACTTTGTTACAAAGTATATTCTCGGATGTGGCTTTTGACTGAATGCATTCAAATAGCAGTAACGTGAATTGTTCACTCAACTGGCAGTAGCAATAAATCAAGTAAGTCATTGTTTGAATGTAGGTCTACCAGAGCCAGGCATAGACAGTACTAATATAGTGTCTAGCCAGGGATATTGGTGGCTATAGGCCGAAGAATATTGGTAATATGTTTCTCGTGAAAATTGACAAGAAAATTGTTTCAAGATAGTTTCTAGTCAAGAATAGTGGTGGCTAGGCTGAAAATATTTATAAAATGTTTCTCATGAAAATTGTTGCAATTATTATTTAGAGCCTTTTTTATTTATTTATTTATTTATTTATTTTTAAATTGGGGTTAAAGCTACTTTCAATATTTCACTTTCAATGTCACCCTTAACCCTTTCCATGCTGAGGGCAACCAGAGATGCCTTAACGAGTTGTCTGTCCCTAATCCAGCAGGGAGAGGGTTAAATTTATGTCTCTATGAATGACATTTAATTCATTATTGTTTTTATTTTAAAGATAATTTTTCAGATCTGCAAAGGACAAACTAAATAGTTGGTTAATGAACATTCGTAGGGCTTGTCTGCTGTATAGTCTTTAGGGCATCTGTTAGTTCCGGTAGGTTCACCAACACTGTGTACTTTAATATGTTAATATTTGTTATTGATGATTAAATATGTATATTCTATGCAGCAACATGAATGGGAAATAAAAATAATACATTTTTAAATATGAAAATAAACTAATGAAATATTAATACCTTTGAAATTACCGGCTCTTTGTGACAGAGAAACATACAATTAATTGTGTTTCATGTCATATGATCCCACAACCAAATACAGGCTTTTAATAGTACAATCGGACAACACCCAGTCCTGTATCGGGTTCTTATTTCATGAATTATTCATGAGGCTCCCATTTCACATTGATGCACAGTGCCACTAGTTGACACAGCAGTTTAGCGTGTGTGCTAATTCATGCCCTCTTCAACAATATCATTTACTTACAGCAAGTCCCATTGTGAAATTCGATGCTTCAATAAATATTGCCGTGAAATTGATTGCATGAAGGCTGATAATGTATGTATCAATCAATCGCCTGTGGGGTAATTTTAATTATCCCTTTTTTTAAAAACTTTGCTTCTGGAAATTAGTAAATTAATATTGAGCATATTTTTTATGTGTATTTTTTTTTTAATTGGGGTTTAGAGGTGTTTTCAAGAAAAAAAGAAAAATTATGACACTTTATGGGGATATGTCTTGTCATTCAGACCATATCGTGATAATTTTTTTTTAAATCAGAGACAAAGAAAACCTATATGAAATACCGGTAGATCTGATAGGAATTGTCTAGATTTTAAATCTTATCTATAGCACAGCATTCCGAATTTTGGTTATTAAAGGCATACAATCACGGTTTGTCCCACTGGTTTTCAATATTTTATTTATTTTTAATCTCGCAATTTTTATATGTGGGGGAAAAAAATAAAATAGAAAACCAGTGGGATATGTGAAAAATGTAGCTTGTTACCGTAAAATACATTTGACCTTGAAATATGTCAACAAACCATGATTGTATACCTTTAAAGAACATCCATACTGATTCTGCAAGATTCTTCCTCCTTCCAGGTTTATATTTTTTGCAGACATTTCATACATAAAGTAAGTTTTTGAGCTCGTCGAAGCTAAGCAGTTACAGTCCCTGTAACATGTTACCACTGATTACAACACGTCGCTGCTAGTGTTACACATCGAGACACCTCGCCGAAAAATGTAACATCTTCATCAAAGATATGTTATGATATTCATCTCTTTGCACTGGTGTCCGATATCTATGCGGAGGATCGCTCGCTACACAAGAGTTCGCCGGATAGACAGACGAATTGTCCTATGGGTTGACTGGAGATTAACGTTTGTTGCAGGTTTGGCTTTTCCCCCTTCCCGAGTTCATCCAGTTCCCCCGATAGTTTTGTCAAGTTTCTGTATGATCTGCGGGTCTGATACAAGTCGTTACTCCTCGGTCGTGTCTCCCATTGATCCGAGTCCATGGGCGAGGCCAAGTCCAAAGCTTTTCCCTCTGTTCGCGTTAAATTGTCCGGCACAAACTATTCTCTTATCGATAATTCAGCCCACTCTTGTCCCCAGGGAGTGAATTGGGTACGTGTGCGATGGCTACAATCGGCCATTGTCGAGGGTCAGACCGTGTGACATTACCAGTGTTCTGAGCCACCTCCGACGAAACTCAAGCTCCCTGCGACAAACTTCTGAAGGGACGAGTTTGTAACAGATAAACATCTCGTCACCAAAAGCAGGAAGATTTTTTTTTCGGAGATTTCTTTTTTTTTTTGTCTGGGGGATGGTCTGGGTGTTGTCGCTTTAATTCTGTCCATTCTGGAGATAGAAAGTCGAACAAAGGTATGGAGATAGAATTTAAGATAAATTTCTTTGATGGCGATTAATGCATAGAGGTATGCGTAGAATGCTACGAACTGCTGTGTCATATAACCAACGGAGTGTTTATAGAAATTTGACTTGTCCCTGGAATTTAAAGGGGGCGTGATGGATAAATTTCATCTTTAACTTGTGTCCGAAAAAAATATTAATTTGTGTGATCGTCAGTACAGGAATGCAAAATCACCCACAAGAGCAGTCGGAACTTGTGTGATATTATTATTCCTTCAACAATAATTCCTGACTTATGATGTGTAGGATCATGGCCTCGTAGTTATGAAACCTTTTTGAGTGATTTCATATTTAACATTTTAAGATTATTATATTATTGCACCTGTAATAAATTACCTGTCTTGTCAGTTTATTCATATTTTTCGTGGTTTCATTCTATCATGATGCAGCTATGTTTTTTTCCTCACTTGTTTACTAGGTCTAACTCGACACTCGCACTCAGCATCGTGCATTAAATCGGATAATATATTTTCAAAGAGGAAATTAAACATTATTGTCTGCTGTGCCTGTGTCTTTTATGGTTCAAGGGAGATAATCTGATATATATTTTACTGCACCTTCAACCAGTTTTGTTAAGATATTTCTATTGGATGAAGTTTCATAAAATCTGTTCATATCTTCTTTACTTCTATAGTACTAGTAGTTACAATATTTATGATTACTTCTTTGAATGTTTATAGATACATAATATCTGGGTTAATGGTCAACTGTTTTGTTTTGTTATGACTTTAGCCGGGTGTGATAAGAGTTGTTCCTACTTGTCTGGGCCATCAGGATTACCCCCTTTGGCTCAGTCGGTAGTGTTGAACTCGCAGTCCAGTAACTCAGGTTTAAGTCCCAAGATTGGCATGGTCCTCGTTTAGTTTACCATAGATGAGATTAAAAGTGGATATTCTCACAACTGGCAATCAACAAAACTGTGCATGGAGCAGTGCACATAACTAAAAGCACTTTATATACAAATTATATTATTTTTAGTGTTATGTTAGAAAGCCATCTCATGCATTTGATTAATTTACCTCCTATGTATTTAGTACATATTGATAATAAAGTTACAATTCAGGAATTTTCAAACAGGTGAGTTCTAGATATTGAGGAAACATGATAAATTTCTGCATGTTTTATTTCCTCCACGAGAGAAAGTAACATGAAAACACGGAATGCAATTGCAATTTTATTACCTTATTAAAAATTAATAAGTTCCTTTGCAGCCTTTTATTAAAACAACTTGTAGTTTCCAGCGCCATATTAATTATTTACCCTATTATACCTGTATCCCGATTCCTGTTCAATATTTGCATATATAACTCCCCACTTTTGCGCCCAAAATTTGCGACCTACCCTGCTCAGCTGACATTATATAACATTTTCCTTACAGCATATAAACATGGTTAATAATACAGACATTTTTCAGTTATCAGTTAATTAATTAAATTACTTGTTAATTAACATTTCTGCAGGATTTATCAAAATCACTGCTTTCTATGGCATCTCCAATTGCTGTCAACAGTGAAAAGGTTAAAATTCTTAGATGTCTGCATGCGAAGATGTCGGCCATATTGGAACTATTTTCATATGTTTCTTTTTACCATTTCGGTGCAAGGGTTTACTTAATTATTATTTAGAATTTTTTGTTTTGTTTTTATATTGTTGGTAATTAATTTTATATTTCTTTGTTGTACTTGAAGCTGTGCATGCATATCATTAAGCTTTATGTAATTTTGTCAATTTCTCTCGCCATTTGCGTAGGAATCTGTATTTTCAGCACTTCTTTTCCGAAATTTGTTGTGATTCAACACCCTCCATTTTCTTTCATGAGATCTCTTGAAAAATAGTCCCCAATCCTGTTTGAAATATTTTTAGCATAAAATTCATAGTGTGGACAGTTTTTATTATTATTATTATTTTTTAATGAGTGACTGAATTTGAATTTGTGTCAAGTTGGTATGTCACGTGTGATTTTCATGATCTTTCAACACGGAAAACAGTCTGGCCACAGAAAATTGACGTACTTGTTTATGACAATATCTTTTTTTTCATCTCTTCTTTCAGTTGGAGTCTTTCTTCATTCTTCCAGCGAATGAGAGAAAGTTTGTACCACGCTCAAGCAAACGGCAGCAGAATATGTTAGCTGTATGTCCGAAAACTAACTATACCCTTTCCATTTGTGTCTTGTCAGGCCCTAACACCATCCAAATGTCTATCATTGACCATAATTTAACATCACTGACACAGAATAATATATCATGAGACCGATCATTTTTACATAAATAAAATCATTAATATACAGTATTTTTGTTTAAATTGCCGAAAATATTTATGTTAAAAACTATTTTAATTTTAATTTTATTATTGATCTCTGAAAATTTCCTACCCATTATTATCAATAAAGTTGACATTTTCTGTCCAAAGATTAATATTTGATACATGATTTTGTCTGGGTTTTTTTTATCTGTCCTTAACTTTTCCTCGTTTATATAGTCACCCACACAAACTTCTGTCTCTGTATATTTTATATAACCGTCCCCCTCCCCTTTGCATGGTGCATGTGCATTTTTTTAAAGTGACATTTTTGTTTTGAGCAAGTTGCTTGTATTTTGCATGTGTGCACTGCTTGCAAAGTCAATCATAGCTGTTTGCTACTCTTGTTTTGTGTTTGTGTTTGTCATACCAGCTAATTGTCTGTTTTAAGCATATAAAATACAATAATCTTGGTGTATGAACAATAAAACATTGGGAAAAACTGCATGAAATTTACTCATATTTGGGTCAAACTGACCTGGACCAACTCAATTAACATAATGGTGTGAGTATAATCTACGAAAGACATGTTTTAATTAAGTTATGTACAGTTGTTAATCAACTTTGTACCCGGGTGTATCAAGGTAACGTGTATTTGTGATTCCTCACAGGTGTACATCTGGAAATTGTGGCACAAAATGGCAGCAATTTGTTTCATTGAAATATTGTTATTTCAAGTTAAGTCACACGTTTTACTCCCTCCTCTTTTAGCCAATTTCCTGAAGATTCCGCACAATTCACAAAAATTGGCACCTTTCATTTCCAGGAATTGTCGGCAGTAAAAGTTTGGAAAAGTGTCTTTGATATTTGCTCATCTTCATATGATTCATGATTCGTTTTGTTCACCATCGGAAATGCTTTTTTCACCATCAGTCATGTGTTACTGCTTATGTTTGATTATACAATGCTCTTCTGTCGAAATATTCAACGAATTAATTGATTATCTTAATTTCAGTCAATAATTTTAGGAAGTACTACAGTTAAAGTTCTCTTTAATCAAAATAGGCAAAGATTGTCTTATGGGCTGATAATTTCAGTCCGTTATTTAGCAATGAAGTAATGCTCTCTGCAGACAATATGAACAAAGATTATTTTTATGGACCGATAATTTCAGTCAGTAATATTCGTCACAAATGGGTGAAAGATTCCTGCATCAACGTTAAACTCGGTAATTTAGCAAATATTTAATGCTCTCTACAGACAAAGTACACAAATATTCTGTTGTGGACTGATACAGTTTCAGTCAGGAATTTTAGGAAGTTTAGCAAGTACATAATGCTCTCTGCAGACAAAGTACACAAATATTCTGTTATGGACTGATACAGTTTCAGTCAGGAATTTTAGGAAGTTTAGGAAGTATGTAATGCTCTACAGACAAAATAATCAAAGATTGTCTTATGGACTGATAATTTCATTCAGGAATTGTGAAGAATAAGTACATAGCTATTGCATGCTTCCTTCTGCTTTAAAAGTAGTTGAGGCAAGTTATTCTATTTTTCAGGAAAACAACATCTAGAAATCAGTTTGTTCTTGGTTTCAAAATAAGGCCTACCAAATACTTTTCAGAATGCATGCATAAAGATTTACAGTGCTATTCCACCATGCAATACACATTTTAATTTAAAGTACTACATACACATCTAGACTGGTAGCTGACTTTTTTTAAATGAACTATTTTGTGACATCTTCATCATAAGACTTGGTTGACACCATCAAACTCATCCTCGCACCCCAGGGGTACCTTTAATTCCGTTCACACTTCACTGTGGTACCCCTGGCACACTTATAGACCAAA